>JAVGWX010000001.1:75856739-76039239 GCA_036924085.1 Ariolimax columbianus | reverse complement strand
CTAAAATGTCAGATCAGTATATTTTGCCCGACACTGACTAAGGTGTCAGCTGAGTATGTTTTGCCTGACCCTGACTAACATGTCTGATCAGTATGTTTTGCACGAGACACATTTGCAGAAGACACTGTGAGGATTTGTTGATGTGGATGTATGTATGTGTGTTGATGTGTGTATGTGGATGCGTATTTATGTAATTTAGATGAATGTGTGTGTGGGGGTGGGAGGGGGGGGGGTGTAGATGTGTAGATGTGTGTGTTCGTGAATGTGTCCATGAATGTGTGTGTGTTTGTGAATATGTGATTGGATGTGTGTGTAGATGTGTGTAAAAAAGTGTGTGTGCTGATCTGTGCAGGTATTTGTGTGTTTGGGTGCGTATGGATGTGTGTGGTTGTGTAGATGAGTGTGGGAAAATGTGTGTTTGTTTATGCGTATGTTAACGATTGCGAGTAGAAACGTGTGTATGTGGATATGTATGTGGATATTGGTAAATCTGTGGGTGGATGTTGTGTGTGTGTATGTGGATGTATCTGCTTGCGTATGTCTGAATGTGTGTATTGATGTGTTTGTGAATGTGTTTGAGAATTAGTGTAAGTAGATGTGTATGTGTGTGGATGTGTGCGTTGATGTGTGTGCAGATGTGAATATGGAAATGCGTGTAGTCGATGTGTGTGGATGTATGTGTTGATATGTGTGTGAAAATGTTAATGTCTGTGTGTCTATGTATGTGGATATGTGTGTGGATGTGTGTGTGTGTGGATATATGTGTATATGTATGTGGGGACTTGTGTGTAGTGGATGTGTGTGCTGATATGTTTGTAGATGCATGTGACATGTGTGTATGGATGTGTTTATGTGGATGTGTCTGTGGTGTTGTATCCCCATCCATGTATGCGGAAATTTGTGTGTAGTGGATGTGTGTGGATGTATGTGTTGATATATATGTGGATGTGTTTTAAATGTATGTGTGTGTTATGCGTGTGTAGTTGTTGTGTGTATATCTCTGAACATAGGGTCGCGGATATATGGAAATTTGTGTGCTGTGGTTCAAATGTCCCTCTTGGTTTGTGCCTGGTTCTCCTAGAAAGTGGCCCGTCACTTGTTGGAGAGATGTTGAGAAGAATTTGCCCACCCCTGATCTAAAAATTTCATGCAGATGTAGAGCCCATTCGGCCGAAACGCCACATAAACATCCAGTGTCTTTCTCGCTATAGCCAGGACCTCCGCCGCCTTGAATACGTTTATGCAAATTTTGATCGCAGAAAGGAGACTTACCGCCTACTCGAGGTCTCGCATTTTCCCGCCCAGCAAGGTGAAATTCACTTTTTTTGTCAACTAATCGTTGCAGAGTGAAATGAAGGGTTAACCGGTAAAAGTATGTCCCAAAACATGCACTGTGGTTGGAGATGATGTGTTAGTATAGACGTGGTTGCTATTCGTTTAAGGTTTATCTTCCCTTATGGAGAAAGTACACCTGTTTCAGCCACAGACATAGTCTCTTAAGTGTCTTAGGTGCACTCGCATCTCAAAGCGATGAACAGAAACGGCATGAGTTCGAGCTCTAAAGATTTCAAGCAAATCCTAGTCTCAAAGGAGGTGGGACCAGAGTGCCTGCATCTTGAGCTATCTTCAGTCGTCTTTATTTATGTCTTAACTGATGTCTCGCCACTGGCCCAAGGTAACTCGAGACCAAAGAGTGAGGTTGATGACCAGCGCAGTTTTTTCTTCACTATAATTCAAATACAGTGTCAAGACAAAAACTGTTTGATGGTGCCGTCATCATCGCTTGCGATGGGCAACTAACTGTGCTTTCATTGGCCAGGTTCCGCTCCGCTATTTGTTCCAAGCATGTGAGATCCAGGCCTTAAGTTGCACCACATCACTTCGTGATTGTGCTGTTCAGAACCGTGTTTCAAATAAACAGTATGTTTAAGCGATTGTGGGTTGTGGCATAAAATACATAAACAACCACCAAGAAGGAAAAGTCATTTTAATAAATACATTGACAAACGTTTAATAGGTAATGAAGTGCTGGAAGGTCTTGCAGTCTTTTATGAAAGGGATTAAGAAATGAAGAAGGAAAGAAACAAATTCACAAAGACAGGAATGATACCTGTCGATATGACATTCTACTCAATCAGTTTATCTCAGAGATTAGCTATTTTGATAGTAGATAACACAGATGAGGGTATGTGGCTTTTAAGCGATGTCAAGTAAATTTCACTTCAAGCAGAAACCAGAAATAAATCTGGCTCCTTCTGGACTACAAGCCGAAGCGCGATGCATTCGACGGTCTGCAATTTCGAGTGACGAACTAAACAGTTCTAACGGGGCTTGGCGGACTTACCATCTCCACCAGCATACCGGATCTCAGGCGATTTCTGTATGGAAAAAGACACTTTTCTCTGAGTGATATACCGTTTTGGGCACAGTCGGCTCTCTGAGTGCTATACCGTTCTGGGCACAGTCCGCTCTCTGAGTGCTATACCGTTCTGGGCACAGTCCGCTCTATGAGTGCTATACCGTTCTGGGCACAGTCCGCTCTCTGAGTGCTTTACCGTTCTGGGCACAGTCCGCTCTATGAGTGCTATACCGTTCTGGGCACAGTCCGCTCTATGAGTGCTATACCGTTCTGGGCACAGTCCGCTCTATGAGTGCTATAACGTTCTGGGCACATTCCGCTCTCTGAGTGCTATACCGTTCTGGACACAGTCCGCTCTATGAGTGCTATACCGTTCTGGGCACAGTCCGCTCTATGAGTGCTATACCGTTCTGGGCACAGTCCGCTCTATGAGTGCTATACCGTTCTGGGCACAGTCCGCTCTATGCATTGCTGAGTTGGGCATCCACAGACCAGTTGAGATTACACACTCGGCGTAGTGCAATGCCGAAATGGTAACTGAGACGTGACGGCCAATCTTCTACGCCAATTTAATCAGATGCACCCATTTGAACCATGGACCTCCAGCACCCTACGCAAAGATCCCATCCCTGGACCACCAAGCCGTTTGAAAATAAAATTTCGGAAAAGATGCATTGTAGTGTTGGACACACATTTCTGACCCGGGGGAGTGACCATACTCGAAATGTTGTGGGGGACCGGCGAAGACCTGAAACGCAGTGATCTTCGTGAACCCCACCGGACTAGAAGCATAGTACAACAAATACATCGCTTTTTTTATTACAAGAAATTAGCTGGTTCTACGACTATGTAAATTCAGTGGCGCTTACAGTCTGAAAATAAACAAACCATAGCTGCTTCCCGATAGGAAATATTTATTTATTGACGCCATAATCGGATTTTGAATAACAAATTAGAATGAAAAAAATGTAGGGATCGTCGGGGATTTGAACCCTTCAACCTTCTCACACTAAATGCGAGAAACACGCAATTTGATAAGGCAATAAAATTACTGTGCATAAACAGAAAACCGAACGAAGGACACACGTGAATTATTAAAGAGATAAGAGAATAAATGGATCCTTAAAAGATCAAGGGGTCTACCCAGGATACACAAGAATCCTTGTTGACTGCTACACCGATTGCACGACTACCTCCCAACCCTTCATAAGACAGGTAGTAGTACCCATACAAAGAGGAGTACGTCAAGAGGACCCCATCTCACCGTACATTTGTCCCCAAGCCTGGAATCTGTCATCAGCTGGTGTGACTGGGATACCGTTTGCATCAACATAAATGGCAGGCTGCTAAATCACCTTCGCTTTGCGGATGATCTAGTGCTTATCACGGAGGCAGCCACAGACGCCAATGAAATGCTAGCAACGCTCCGCCGAGAGGGTAAGAAACCGAAACTCGAAGTGAACACGTCCAAGACGAAAGTCATGCGTAATCGATTCGCTTCCTGCGACCCGGTTTTCCTTGATCTTCTTCTTCTTCTTCTGCGTTCGTTCTCAATCACCCGCTACCAAACCCTGAAAGCGCTTAAGTAGCAGAATGTAGTCCAGAGAACGGAATGCGTTGTGTCGTAGTTTACAGCTTGACTGCGATACTTGCACCTTTCGGTCCAACACATCCGACTTCAGCAAGCATTTTTAGAGTACCGGGTTAGCATTCCCTCTTCGATCCCTTGTCCTTAGCCAGTCTGCCCTGCTGCAGCCTGTTATCCAGGATTACCGCGTGGAGGTGTAGAAGGGTCTTGGCAACTCTGGTTCGCTGGCCCTGACGCTAGCAGTCAGCTATGGGTCGCTGACCACTGCAGCTCATGCGCTGCTCAGCTCTGGTTCGCTGGCCCTGACGCTAGCAGTCAGTTATGGGTCGCTGACCACTGCAGCTCATGCGCTGCTCAGCTCTGGTTCGCTGGCCCTGACGCTAGCAGTCAGCTATGGGTTGCTGACCACTGCAGCTCATGCGCTGCTCAGCTCTGGTTCGCTGGCCCTGACGCTAGCAGTCAGCTATGGGTCGCTGACCACTGCAGCTCATGCGCTGCTCAGCTCTGGTTCGCTGGCCCTGACGCTAGCAGTCAGCTATGGGTCGCTGACCACTGCAGCTCATGCGCTGCTCAGCGTCCTTGATCAAGAGATGTGGATGAGGTGGACGAGTACATCCCCCTTGGACGCCTGCTCAACATGCAGAACAACCTAAATCCAAAGTTAATAAGACGGCGTAGCGCGGGTTAGGCGCCTTTCTCTTCGATAAAGCCAGTAGTGGACAACATCCACGACCAGAGCCTGCGCACCTCTCTATTAAACTCTACAGGACTACCTGCAATATGCCAAAAAAGCTGGAAACATAGACACTTACGAAAGAGATGGAGTCCAAACTCTGTGTGACCCAAGCCTTCCTCGAGAGACGCATTGTCGGCCTCAAGCACAAAAGGTCTTCACAACTCGAACATACGTCAATTGTCCCTGGTGGAAGATGCAGTTATTTATGCAGATAAAATGAAACATCGCTGAGGGGGCCACTTACTGCGAAGAACAGACGATCGTTGGAGCAGAAAGACAGCAATATGGTACACTAGTGATAAGAAACGACCACGGGACGACCACTAACACGTTAGTTCGACTCCCATGCATCCCGCAACCACATTCACGATGCCACAGATGGACGACTCATTATTCACTCGTCAACCGTGGCCCAAGACAGAGACTGTTAGAAGAGAAGCTGGGACCCGCAACGCTGTAACCGCCGCCAAAGAACGGGTCGTCCAGTAATCAAGTAATGGAAGAAATCGTTAATAAAGAAATAGTACCGTTAGTTTGTTTTAAGGCTTCTCGTATAAAAGCAAAGACACTAAAGAGTACCTGGTGTATTTTCATCACATGGTTCTGTAAAGTATTTTGCAAGGAAACTGTTTCAGGGCATCTGAGGGGTTTAGATATGAGTTCCTAGTATTTATTACTGGTCTTTACGACATTTGGAAATGAGAGAGGAAAGAAAACTGTTGCGACAGACTGAGGGACAGCAACAAAATATGGGGTTGTTGTATGTAACACATTATTCCTACAAGATTCAAGAGGAATGTCCAAGAAGTTAAAATAAATTAAATGAGACCTATTGTAACATGATAAAGAGCAGATTCAGAAATGGTGTCATAGTGACAAAAACTTATCCAGGCCAGGCGCAGAGATAAATTCATATCACAATCTTGTAGTGATTAAAATAGACATCAGACCAAACAAAAAAGAAAGAAGATATGTAATGGATCCCTAAATAGATATAGCAGCATTAAAGCACCCTGACATTACACAGAAATACTTTATGGGAGTCAAAAATAAATATAATAGCCTCCTGTTAGAAATCATGCAACAGGAAAAAATTGAAATCCCAGAAAGAAATAAAAGCAATATGAGACTTTCTAAAAACAAGCGAGCAACAATTAAACTTTATCGTTAAAAAAGGCTTTAAGATAATTCAAGCATTCTGTATGACAGAAGAGCTCTTTACTCATAAGGAAAAAGCCAAAAACACATCGGATAATACGGTACTGGGCGAATACATATGTACTATGTCAATAGATATAGAAGATGCCAGAACACTTTATCGGCCCAATCTCAATCAATAATCTCCGGCCGATGAAAACAGTTATGTTATATTTTTTGCGAACAATTACGTGCACTGGAAATTTCACTAAAAACAAAAAGTCACAAAATGGAATCAACATTAGGAAAATAACAACTATGGTAATTGACAAAGTAGACTCGGCATCGACTCTACATATTAAAAATAGACTATCAACCACTTAAGAAGTGTCAAAAGATTCTCCTATCAAGGAAATATAATAATGAAGGATTGAAGAAATGAACAGGAAATCAAGAAAAGAATAAGGACGACTACATATGCGTTATGGAATTCTGCACTTTAGAGTATTTCACGCTGAATAGAACTGCAGTCAGTGCATATCGTATCGTGAGTATTCTAGTCACCAAAGATGAAGTCTAAAAGTGGATTCGTCTTTGAGGTAAAATTTTAATCTATCATAAAAATGCGTTTTAATCCTTCGCTAAAAAGTACAGAATACTATAAAATTGCGTTATACGCTTGCGTTAAAATACAGCTTCCCTTATGTGTGTGCAAACGCTTGAATCGCTATCTAAGGTTAGCAGAAAAAGTTCAAAAGATTTAGTCTTCTCGAATATTGATCACAAAAAGTGCTAGAGTTTTTATCGCTAATAAGACGTTTCATAAAAAGTGCAATAGTTTGTTTCACTAATAAACACTTTGCGTAACTAATTCAAAGATGTTTCTACTAATAACACTTTTCATGAATAACGCTAACTCCTTTGAAGTGAATGCATGTGTATCATATAAGTGTATTATTTGAGACCTATGAAATATTCAAGGCCGAGGAAGAATATATTTAGCGAGATCAATTGTGAATATTTCTTGTAAATATGATTTCTTTTTCTAGTTTACTGTCCGACGTCCATGTAAATATAACTAAAGAAAATTGGTCAGCCTAGAGGTAGATGTTCCCTTAAAGATCTTGTCAGATAGCGATACTAACAGAGAAGAACACCGATGGTCAAATCTGTTGTCACCACCAAGAGCCAAAAACTGATATACTAATAAATAACGTACACATTAACAATGAAAGCAATGAGATGATATTTACATTTACAATTCTCTAGGTTTGTCTCTCAATATATTTTTGGTGACGGACTAGTGCAAAACATGTTATCACTTATTTTGGAGTACTCTCACAACTAACTTTTCGCGACTAATTTGTATTACATTGCGAAGGGTTGATGTAATTTAGTAACGTGAAGTCGGAATATGACATTACAGTCGTCACTTGCAGTCAGCTCAACTGCTTCCTTTGAACTGTTAATAATTAGCCACCCAAGCGTTAAAGGTACTTCAAAATGTAATTTCTTCATCTAGGGCATTATCTAAAAAGAACAAATATTAAAATGCACGTCTATGATTCCATCTTCAATGTATTTGTTTTAATGTATCTTCAAGATTGGAGGACAAAATAGAGGTCGTTGACAGCAGAATAATGGGTTGCATTTCGTGGAAAGAACAGCCAACAAATAAAGAAGTTCTAACGAGATAATTAATGGGAAAGGAAATATTGACTAACATACAAATTAGAAACATCAAATGTTTCTGACATATAAAGAGACACTATCATCATCATCTTCATCATCATCTTCTACCAACTTATATCGACAGACGACGTGAGGAGGTGTAGTTCCCTTTCGTGTGCCGTTTATGTCGCCGATGTTGTTGTCATTTCGTGTTTCTTAAGTGTCTTAATGACACCATCTACGCATGTTTTCCGTGGTCTCGTTTTTGCTTAACAACATCGATGTCTGGTGTTGTAGATGCACGAAATCTGTAACATCGATTGCATTCTTATCAGGTGCCATAGCTAACGTATTCTGTCTTTACGTGTATCATATGCATGTTGTTGAGCCGACACTTTGTCTGATTTCTTCATTTCGTACTCTGTCCATCCTTGTGACCCCGACAACCTAACTCGAAAACCTCATTTCTCATACTTGTGATTGTTCTTCCTTGTGTCTTGACGAGAGTCCCATGTCTGACACTGACAGCATAGAGTTGGTACCAACATACTATTTATAAGCTGTCTCTTTGTCTCCACTGCGATGTGTTTGTGATATATTAATGGTGAGAGCTGATAGAAAGCCACATTTTATTTATGTGTTTTTGGCTCCACTTTACTGTCCGTCCTTCCATCTTGGGTGAACAACTTATCCAAATATTTGAATTGTTTTACCCGTTTAATATTTATGATTTTTACCTGAATATCTAGTGTCTTCTCAATTTTGATTTTGATTTGCATTGTCTATGTCATTGCTGTACTAATTCTCAAATTAAATCAATCGCAAGCTTTGTCAAGGGCATGCAGGTGTTCTCGGGGGTTTTGCTTATCGGGATGAAAGATACTCTGATCATCTACATAAAGGAGCTCATTCACTGTCGCAGTTTCTGCGTTTGCTTCAGTTGTTATTCGTTCCATTCATACAATAAACAAAAGAGGTACACATCCTCTCTTAACTGCAAACCAATTAGTGAGTCCGCTTGGTTTCCTCACAGCACTGTGACTGTTTTTTCACATTGCTATTACTTTTCTTAGTAATTGTCCTTGCACTCCATAGTATTCCAGGATTTCCATTTAGTTGTTTTTATCTACTCAGTCAAATGTTTCTCCTAATCTACAAAGACGATGTTCTGCTCGTTATTGTATTCAATAGTTTGTTCGCAAATCTGCTATATACTAAATTGGGCGTCCGTGCAAATCCTTTCCTTTTCTGAAGTCAAACTGTGTCACTTTATTCAACCATTGACCTTCTCGAACATTTTACATTTTTTGCTTAAGTGAGATATTCTCCTGCATGTTTCACAGAAAACACTATACACTGCTGAAAACAATTCTGGATGGAGAGGTTAGAGACATGCGGACAGAAGAAAATACAGCGATGCAGGTTGGAGAACAGAATCTAGAGTAGATTTAAAACAGTTTGAGCGCATCATAATGGCATGAAACAGAGTATATTGGAAGTCCGTTGCGGGCAACAGGTTTTGCAGAGAAGGCATCACCATGTTAACAGGTGCATACGAAGGATAATGGGCTTAAAGTACTTCTTCTTCCTCGTTTTTCAGACCTCAACTTCAATGACTCTAACGAAGGCAACAGTCGACTCAAGGCTCTGTACACTTCCGTATAGCTTCTCGGGGAAGGACACTGGCTGTTACCAAATGCTACTTCTTTTGTCGGTATACAGTGGACAGGACTGCAAAATATATTCTGCCTTCATGGGGGCTGGGCCGCAGGCATAAAGGTCTGTAGTTCCAATCTTGAACTTGTACAGATGACATCTCAGTCTGTTGAAACATGCGCGTAGCCGGAGAATTACCACCTGGTCTCGTCTGGAGAAGTGATGATAGGCATCGTTTTCTTTGTGGTCATGGTAGTCTTTTTTCCATTTAGCACTGTACGTTGCCCTGATGATTGCTTTAGTCTCATTGTATGTGTTTGCTGTAGCACTCTGCTGCAGCATTCCCCCATCTCTGGCTATCCTGTCCGCCTCCTCGTTGCCTGGAATGTCTCAGTGGGTTGGTATCCACTGGACTAGGCTTTTTTAAAACACTGGGACAGAGCACAGAGTTAATTTTTGAGCTGGTTCTTGAGCACCATTAACACTGAGAGGGCGTCTGTGAAAATGACTACTTGCTTTTCTTGATGTTCCTTATGGCCTATAAGGGTTTCAGCTGCGTCTCTCGTGGCACTGGCTTCGGCACTAGGACATGGTAAAGAATGAAGACTTGTGGGAAAGGAGCCAACAACAGCCATTGGAACAACAAATTAATCGAATAAAATTAGACTGAACAGGACATACGCTGCAGAAGGCACAGTCTAACATAACCACACAGGCTCTTACATAGAATCCTCAGGGGAAAACAGAGAGAGAGGTAGATCCAAAAATACGTGGAGAACAGAATGTGAGAAGGAGTTAATATTAACTAATTACACCTAGGCAGAGGCACAAAGAGCAGTCCAGCACCGTGCACGCTGGCGAGATGTTGTCGATGGCCTATGCACCGAGAGGAGCGACGGACTATGATTGATTGATTTGTTGATTGATTGATTTCAATAGTTTGGTGGTTGAAAAAACAACGTTCTGCAAAGGACATGGTACTTAAATAAACTACAATGGAACTTAAAACACCTCATCGCCAAAGGCAGTATATGTTGCTTGCATGTTAAGTAATTGTTCCAGATTAGTTTGCCTTCCTCGTGTCATAACATTTACAAATGATTAAACGGCTCTCCGGATTTCTATCAGCTACAGCGGAATACCCGTTCCAAAATCAGGAAAATATTAAAGTGTGCTAGCAGTCTTCGTTCTCTTGTGTCAACGACCCCCCTCTGAGTTTAGTGGGCCCTCTCGACCTAACAGAACCCAGCCGAAGTGAAGGGAGGCCGCGGGAGGGACTTAACAGTTTTATTCCTGATAACGGATAAAGAAAAGTTTCTGTAGGCTAGAGAAATACCGCGGCGCACAGCGGGGGTCATATTTGGGTTCTTTTATCTCTCGAAACCTGACGCTTTCATAAATCATTGTCAGCTGTTTTGTATTGTCTTGTACCGTTCAATACCATAATTGAGGAATTTTATAGTCGGCATGCATATCTCTCTCAATGCTCGCTGGTTTTTTTCTCATGGTCTGAGACAGGGAAAAACCACAGATTAAAACGAGAGAAAATCACATTAATTTTTTTTATTTGTTATGGCAAATGGGCTTTTTTTCTCATGTCCACAATGCAGTTATTGGAGTGGTGCATGAATGAGCACTGATTGACAGCTTCGGGTTGCAAACAGGGGTGAAACAAAGATAACTGCTCTCGCCCGTCCTGTTCTTGGTGGTTATATATTGGATAATGAAGACATGAATCGTGGGAACAAGAATTGGTGTTCAGTGAAAGAGGAGCACGTGGCGGAACGGTTTCGGTGCATGCCTGCTGACAAGGACGGCAGTGGATCGAATCCTCGGTAAGGCATTATTTGTTTTTCTGATGGGGGTGAAATAAACAAACATAGTCAGCACACGACGTGGCGACATCAGTAGCGAAGTGATTTGTTTTCCTCTGTCTAAAAACCGTCGATTACACAGTTATGGGAATAACGTCGAACGACACTATTGTCACAATTGGAAGACTGGATCTACGGAGATGATCTGGTACTTTTATCACAATTGGAAGACTGGATCTACGGAGATGATCTGGTACTTTTATCACAATTGGAAGACTGGGTCTACGGAGATGATCTGGTACTTTTATCACAGTGTCAAAGCCTAACGCATGTGAAACTTGATAGGATAAAATAACAATCAGCCAATTTGGAACTGAATATCTAAGGTATTTGCTGGAACAGGGACAGGGTTTGTGTTCAGACGGGTGCATGCTTCTGTATACCCAACTTGAGCAAGGTTCTTTGCTTATAAGTTAAGAAAGTTTAATCAACGATGATAGAAGCTTGTCACACCAACTCACAGATAAGCACATTTGTTGCCAAGATTTTCATTTATTTTCAGCATGCCTTTTATAGTATTTCGAAGTAGATCTCATGAAAAACACGTTCATAAATAGTAATGGTCAAGGTTTGTCCGATTGTAGTTACACTTGATCTTGATGACCCGTTCCTCAGCGTAGATGTGGATCTTATCTTCTATTCCAGCAGACCCCGTTTTGGGCCACGAAGTTCAGTACATGGCGGCACCCTTCCAGAGGCGTCTCCGATGTTCTTGTGTACGGTGTCGGACAAAAACAATGGAGGTCTTCCCCGCGGTCTCTTTTTACCAGATTGGGAACCAAATTGCTGTTCCCGTGCTCCATCGACCATCGTTTTGTCGCAATATGTGACCTGTCCATCTTTTTTTTGTTTTGTCTGCATAGATTCACCAAGGACATTCACCAAGGACAATCGTCGTATGTCAGAATTGTGGAGCTTTTGCATAAGTCGGTTCTGGAGAGTGATTCAGAGCAAGTGTCTCTCAAGAGAGGCATGTGACACTCTCAATTTGTCCTCCAGTGATTTTGCTAGTGTCCATTTCTCATACCAGTAGTACAAAGCAGAAAGCACATAATTAATGACTCGTAGGTTCTAGTCTATGCAACCGTCCAAGACTGTGACGAAAAGGCTGTGAGCCCCAGCGGCGAGGTCTTGTCAATTCAGGTTCCAGGATATTTTACATATTGGGAAGATAGATGTACTCGTTGACATCCTCTAGTTGCATCCCCCCCCCCCCCCCCAATTATTTTTTTTATCGGATCACGCACACTGCCGAAACGATTGCCCAACACTTTGGTCTTCGAGACATTCATCTCGAGCCCCGCTTTTCTGTCCTCACCATCGAGGTGCTGCAACATTTGGTTGACTTCTGCTGCTGACTCTATAATGAACATCGTGTCGTCGGTAAATCTAATATGATTTGAGTGATTGCGCGCATTAGTTAAGCTATTGTCGGGAAATGACATTTGTAGTCTTCAGTATACTAAACAACACGGCGGAAAAGGTAGAGTGGCAAGTTCCTTGCCTCGCTTTCCTATATATCACTAGTCGTATGCAGGTACATATTTCCAGCTCGGTTGACTGAAGCGTACCAATAACGAGCATGCAATACATAACGTCTGCTACCTAAAGTAATCCCAAAGCTGGATGATACTGCGTCAATAATGACACCTTTAGTAGCAATTGTCACCCCTATTTTTCAGCTATCCCATATCAGTATGTGACCTACTTACTGACTAACCCTCGAACAGTTTCCCATTATCTCACCTGTACTCTCAAGTCCGTAGACAGCTGGAGCAGATGCAATCTTCTTTCTTGTGCCATCTGTGTGACCAATTTGTTATCAATCCATACCGCCGTAACGTTTCCTTAATACTAACCGGTTCATCTGTTTGGGCGTTATCTTGCTCCTAAGCCCTGCTGTCTGATGGTTAACGTAGATAGCATTCTAGTAAAATGTCCAAACAATTTTATTCTATCTTTACGAATCACGGTGTGTCCAGTTTCGAAGACATGGGTTGTTTTTTTTTCTTGAAACGATCGCTTCTCCGTGTACAGAAAGTAATGGCAACATACCTTACTGCACAACTGATACGAAACTTATAACAGTCAAATAGGCTTGCAGTTGCAAGCACAGACGTTCTGCAAAGGCCATGCTACTTACGTGTTACTCTCTATATAATCATTTACATGGCGCTTTTTTCACATGCATAGTTACGAGGATTCGATATGATTTATTACAGGTTTTAAAGATAATCAGAGGATAGGATGCATTATACTATTTCAAGTTTTCCAAAACACAGACCGCTACAATAACAAGAGGGAACAGATACAAATTAGTTAAAGAAAAGTTCAGATTAGATATGAGGACATTTTGTTTTAGCCAAAGAGTGGTAAATACTTGGGATGCGTTGCCACACGGGCAGCAACAGTTAATGCACTAAAAATAAAGTAGGTTCACTTAATTATTTTAAAATTTAGCTGAGTAGAAAAAACTGGCTGTATACAGACTCTGCAGAGTCTTATAAACCAGTATAAATGAGTTTAGCTAAGTACGCAATAAATCATTGTATCAATAACAAAGGCCAGCAAGATATTCGTAAGAACAGTACAGGATCTACGAACACAGCTTAATAATATGGATGGCACAAGCAAGGAGTAGACAGCAAAGAAAGTTTAATGCAAATTGAACAGCGGGGGACATTAAATTCTGTCATTTCCAAAAACATTATAGGAATCTGTAGAACTGGAACCGCTTGCATTACTTAGTTTGTTGTTGTTTCTCTGTAGATCTGATTGAAAGAAAATACTTCGATACAGCTTTCAATCATGTCCTGGGCTAATGTGAGATGATTGGCATGAATAAAAACGCAGCCCAAAGGCAAATTATGTGAGCAATTGAGGATATCAGCAGAGAGACAAAAGCTTTATGCATAAGACGACATAGACAGGGCGTGCCTTAGACCGATTCAACCTAGAGAGGGTCACGATATCATTGACCATATAATTAACCATATAAAAACAGTCTTGTCAGTCTTAGTAGACATGTACTTCTACAAGAGTGGTTGCCTTGTGCATGTCCCAACCCCTCTGCGAGTTGGTTGTAGCCTGTAGGTGCATGTATCTGCTTGGCGAGCTGGTTGTTGTCGTTTGTTGTTGAATACCCACAATGAGTAGGATGACTCTTTTGTGCGCACTAAAAAGGACGTTAAGTGACGGGTTTTCGTAGTTTTCTTCACATCCCGAGTGGGCGGATGATAGGAGACCAGGGTCTCCCAGGCGGTTGTGCTATGCTTGGCTTCATCTGTTTATCGCTCACTCCAATGTAGATCATGTCGATCCCTCATCTTGTTTGCCAGCTTATCGTGAAAACAGCCTATTTCCAGGAAAGGCTGTGTAGAAGCCGAGTATTGGCCAGTAGTCTTGGCCAGTATATTTTGCCTGCCCCTGACTAACATGTCTGATCAGTATGTTGTGCCTGACCACACATTCATCTTCTCAGGTAGTACTGCCTGCCTTCTTTGGTTATGTCATTAGTCTTCTCGGGCAGTACTGCCTGCCTTCTTTGGTTATATCAGAGTCCCAGCTTAGGTTCCAGCCGGTCCTGTTTCGAGCACGGGTTGTCCAGTCGATGGTTAGCTTGTTCGCTTCAGGGTCGTAAATGTGGTTGTGCAACTAGAACCAACCTTTGGTGTGGACTTTCATGAGATCTATTTTTACCGTGCGAGCACTACAGAGCTATTGCTGTACTTCAACGTTGGTTTCTCCTTCTGACTACAAGACCAGCCCAGCGCTACTTGGAATTGTTGGAATGCTGTAGGGTATCCTTGACGTGTGACAATGCCAGGATGTCACTGTTGTGTAGGCCCATTTGGCGCAGATAAGGCCAAGAGACTGCGTTCATGTGAGGCATATGTTATCCTTAGCTGGTTCTGAATGGCTTTTATCAGAGACCACGTTTGACTTCCGGAAGGCGCAACAGGAACAGTATACGGGTCAACTTTGCTACGGTGTATGAGTCCATTAAGATGTGCGCACATTGACTAACCCCCTCCGCAGTCCCAACGCAGCGGAATAAGAAGCTGCTCGATCCTAGCCTACTAAGCAGGAACTCATCCTTCAGGCTACATCCAGCACGCACCAGAGCTGGCACCTACATAAGAGCATCCAACCACGTAGAAGCAGAAGTCGACTAAAACAAATTATGATATAGATGTACCACGACACATTATTATAAATGTGAACCTCATAACGACACATTGCTATAAATGTGAACCTCCCACGGCACATTGCTATAAATCTGAACCTACCACGACACATTGCTATAAATGTGAACCTCCCACGGCACATTGCTATAAATGTGAACCTACCACGCCAGATACATGACCAAATGGGAAACCGAAAATACTGGTTACACCAAAAACGATGCCTATTACCAGTTGAACCGAAGAGAGCAGGTCGGTGTCTTCAGACTTCGCACTGGCCACAACAGACTGAGGTACCACCTATTCAACAAATTGAAGATAGGGTGTACCGACGAATGCCCGTGCGGTACTGGTAAAATGACCACTGAACATCTGCTGCAGAACTGCCCGACATACGAGGATCAGAGAGAGCAGATGTGGCCATTACCAGTGGAACTGCAAGACAAGCTCTATGGCAGTGGCGAGAGCCTCAGGATGACCGCCGCTTTTTTCGAAAAAATAATGGTTACTGTCTGACTGTGTACGCAGAAGAAGAAGAAGAAGAAGAACCTACCACGACACAGTACTATAAATGTGAACCTACCACGACACATTGCTATAAATGTGAACCACCCACGACACATTATTATAAATGTGAACCTACCACGACACATTGCTATAAATGTGAACCTACCACGACACATTACTATAAATTTGAACCTACCACGACACATTACTATAAATGAGAACCTACCACGACACATTACTATAAATGTGAACCTACCACGACACATTGCTATAAATGTGAACCTACCACGACACATTACTATACATGGGAACCTACCACTACACATTGCTATAAATGTGAACATCCCATGGCACATAGCTATAAATTAGCACCTTCCATTGTCAAATAATTAAACATTGTGCACCTTCTCACGTCATATAACTATAAATATGTACTTCCCCACGTCACCTAACTATAAATGTGCCGCACGTCACAACACTATAGATGTACAGCTACGCAGGACACATGATTATAACTGTGCACCTCCCTACGGAGCATAACTATAAACGTGCTGTTTCCCATGTCACTTGTCAGTAAATATGTACATCTTCATGGCATATTACTGTAAATCTGCAACTCTACATGGCATATTGCTATAAATGTGCAGTTTCTAAGTCAGTTAGCAATAAATAAGCACATACCCAGGGCTTATTATTGTAAATGGGCAACCCAACATGGCACATAACTAAATCAGTTGCTAGATTTGATGAGATGATATTGTCCTTCTTATGATTTGTTACAATATCAAAAAAGGCCGTCGTCCATCGTAGACGATGATGGCATAATTAATTTTGCTAGCGATATTTTTAGTAAGGATTAACTGCACTACATTTTATCCTCACTCTCTCGTCTCAAGCCGCCCGACCCCAGTGGCAAGTCAAGGACAAGACGACTATGGAACGACTACGAGATGCAGGGGACTTCTCATCAAGCATCCGTGAAAAAGACGGCGGAGTCCGGAGTCGGACCCACACCACCTGCTCACGAAGCCGACGTCTTAACCACTTCGCCACGGAATCCCATGTTACAAAATATTTGAGAATTAAAATAAAACAACACTTACCTGCGTGGGCTAGCTTGGAAAGTAGAGAACTTTTCCCTCATAATGTGTGCCAATACTCGCCCGTAGAGGCATCTCTAGATCCCATGCTAGATCTCGAGAAGAGGGCCAGATCTGGATATTATGTCGGTCCTTCCATTGTGCAAGAACCAGGTCGAAGACAACAAAGAAATCAATGGACGAACACACACGATGACCAATTGACTGAGGCACTTTGACAGTAATTCCCGAACCACGACTTTGAATGTGTGCAGTAATGGTCGAATAACTCTTTAGTCGTCCGAAGTTTTATGCAAAGCTGGATTGAACCATAGGAGTTGTGTCTTCAAACTAATTCAACGCACATTCAGTTATGTTCCTGCGAGTGGCTGATCTGTTGGATCGTTGTCTCTCCCAGCAAAAGAACCGGGTTTGTGATGCAAATTGGTATTTGACTTGAGCGAGGAAAGGAAACATTCCCCACCACGTCATAAAATGTGATACCTCCAACAACGAAATATATAACACTTCATCCCCAACTACATCACAGTGTTTGTCGTGAGACTGCCGTCTAAATGTCAGTTCTCCGCACAGGACAGAAACATATTCATCTACTCAAATCCTCTTCGGCAAATTTGATGGAAGAAAAACTTGTTAATTCCCCGACAATATATTTATCACAGAGAAGCAAGCCACACCTCGCCCGTTTCACAATATCCACAAGAATATTTTAGACACTCAATAGTCAGATGTTAATACATCTTAATTTTGTCCCAGTTTCAAACTGCACACCTACACAGATTGAAAAAATATATATATATATTTGAAGAATTACGTTTTCAGTAGAATCTTTTGAACAACCTGGCCAGGATTTAGCCAAATATGCTAAATAAACGGAATGCAGACTCGAATTCCACATAATTATAGCGATAACACTCATAAGATGACCCATAATGATGGAATGGAGAGGTAGGTTTAAAGAATACAAGCCAGAAAATGACAGCATAGACAAACAGATCTTCACAGACAGAAAGGGGTATGGCAGACTCAAGGCCTACCTCCACAGAATTGGTTTATAGAGACAGCGCTCCATGCGATTGTAGACCACTCAAGCATACTCAAGAGAATATAATGCAGGACTGTCCCGCTTATGCAGACCAAAGAGGTACAGTCTGGCCCGGGGAAGCGACTTTGCTCGAAAAGCTATAGGGGCCCAGCGGAGACCTGATACCTTATAAACCTCACCGGGCTAAATGCATTGCATCAGTTGATCGAAAAAGAAGACGAAGAACAAGAACAAGAAGAAATAGAAGAAAAAGAAGGAGGAGAAGAAGAAGAAGTTAAGGAGAAGAAAAAGTACAAGATGAAGAAGACGAAGAAGAAAACAAGAAAAACAAGAAGAAGAAGAAGAAAAAGAACAAGAACAATCAGAAGTAGAAGAAGAAGAAAAACAAGAAGAACAACAACAAGAACGACAAAAAGAAATAGAAGAAGAAGAAGAAGAAGAAGAAGAAGAAGAAGAAAAAGAAAAAGAAAAAGAACAAGAAGAACAAGAAGAAGAACAAGAAGAAGAAAAAGAAAAAGAAGAAGTAGAAGAAACTAGATTAACAGATCGCACCAGTAAGGTCTAGTGTACACAATTTACGCTCTCTAGACTATGGAGAAGTTGGTAATTATTTTTAAAATGGATGTGCTAGCAAACGGAGAACGGCCATGTCGTTGAATTTTTTTTTTTATGCAATTAATAGGTATATATCATTCACCACAACCCTTTTGGTCTCCAGCAGGACCAAGGCGCTACCACTGGAGTAGGCCTCCTTGCAGAGAGTCGAGTGGTCAGCCGGGGTATTTGTATATGACAAGAATAGCACCACAGCCTGTCATAAGAGTCGACTAGCTGTGTGACATGGTTAGGTTTGTTAAGAGTAGCATAGATGACCTGACAGGATGCGGGTCAAATTTCCTCTAGTGTTTGAGTCAATTCAGATGGACAAGCACATCGGTTAACCCCACTCGAAGAAACTGGTTGTATACAGACTTTGCAGAATCTTCTAAATCAGTATAAAGACGTTAAGCTCAGTAAGTTAAGTTAGGTGAGATTCAAGAGGTAGATTCGGTGTACTTTATTTTACAAGAGGTTTCCAACCACATGCAATGACCTACACTTTACGAATTCATTGATGTGCGGTGGGTTTGCTGGTTTTTTTTTACCAGTACGGAGCTCAGGAATCCACATGTAGATTTACTATGTACCAGTCCTTGATGAAGGTCATTTAGTCGCAGCTTAGGTTAAGTTTATGGTTCCGTCTCAGTGCGGTATCTGACCATAGCTATTTATAATTTATTCTTCTCTTTATTTTGTTATATACTATATACCAATCACAACCTTGGGGACGGTGTGGTCTAGTGGTTAAGTGGCCCGGCTCACAAAACGAAGGTGCTGGGTTCGATCCACATCACAGCACCGGCCGTTACCCCCGAGAAGAAAACCCGTAGAAAATGCAGGAAGAAACAGACCCTTACATAAAATATATGCTGAAGTCGGATGCACTGAACCGACAGGCACAAAATAAAAACGACAGTACGACGCATACCGCCTTGGGGATTAGAGAAATAAGGCGAACGAAGAAAAAAAACAAATCCTTTTCAAGCCCATACACAGCATAGGTCTTCAACAAATATTTTGTTAGGTTATAAATATTGGGTTATCTTTTATTTTAAAAAAAATTAAGTTAAAGTTTCTACAGGATGGAGTAACTAACCCCCCTTAGTCGCCTCTTATGACATTGCCTGGCAAGTTACAATATTACTATTCCTTACTCGCCTTTCTGGTTCATGTGATAATGTCGGTACAACAATACAAATAAATCAGAAGCGTGGCTACAATGTAGGGAAGTCTCTGAGCTCAAGTAGAAATGTGGCCCTCATTCTATAATGGTTGATTCAACAACCGATATTAATACACGGTAATTATACATACATGATGTTATAACAAATTACAATAACTGGATTCCCGGAAGACACAGAGGTGTGCAGTGCAGTCTCATGCCGTGTTTTATTTTGCCAAGCTCTCTATTCCTTTATGGCTAGTGCAGCTTTTTTCAAGGCCGCCGCTTGGAGGCGGAATAGTGTTTTGATCAGTTTTGGATCGCTAATTCTGATTCAAGCAGCCAGCTAGGAGTCGTTCTCTGCTCTCATCTCATTTGCCGTTCTGCATCTTCAGCCCCCGAAATATTTTGAACTCCACAAAAAGGAGCAAAGAATAGGCACAAAGATATTATTGAGAAAAGAAGGTTTGTCATTTGTTCACATACAAAGAGCTCTCGATTATCCTGGATAGAAGATTACTAGTTATAAATAGACAGATAATCGAAAACTACGGCTACCTGCAAATCGGTTAATCCATGCAACTGATAAACGAGAGTTGATTGTAGTCCATTTCCCCTTCTTCCTAAGCCCTATGTCAATAACTGGCAAAGCGTTCAGTGCACGCAATGCCTGATGGTGACTTTAAGAGCAGAAACAATTTCCCGTTACTTCGCTCGGTCTTCTGTCATTCTTCATACGCTGTTTCAGCACTGATTTCATGATCAACATGAAGATATGGACATGCATTATTTCTACGAGGGACGTTCAAGTCAAATTGGAAATTATTTTTGTAAGGGGAACATTTTTTTTCAAGTAGTAAAAATGCCATTTTTCGATATAATCTCTTGCAAAGTTTATACACTTATCCCAGCGTTTAAGTAATGTGTTAAAAGCTTCAGCGTGAAAAGATTTGTCAGTATGTCAGAACCAATCCAGGACAGCCTGTTTCACTTCGTCATCAGTGCTAAAATGCTGACCTCCCAGGATTTCTTTTGGGGGTCCAAAAAAGTGGGATTCGCATGGAGCGAGGTCTAGGCTGTAAGGGGGATGTGGCAATACCTCCCAGCCGAGTTGCTGCAGATGACACATAGTGCGGCCAGTCGTATGAGGTCGAGCGTTATCTTGCAAGAGTAGGACGCACTTTAGGATAAAACCAGACCGCTTTTTCTGCAGATGGTTATGTACATTACTCAAATTCGTATGTACTGGTAACTGTTGATAGTGGCACCACTGGGTAGAAAAACAACAAGAATGTTGCCAAGTGTGTGTAAATACTCGCCATCACTTTTCTGGGCTTAGATCCACCACGGCCGGGATCATCCCTGGCGGATGTACGGCTTACTCTAAAACGTTTACACCATTGAAATGTCTTAATACGGCTGAGTGTCTCATCACCGTATTGTGATTACAGTATTCTGCAAATTTCGGCAGGTTTCACGCCTTCTTTCACAAGAAACTTCATCACAACACACTGTTCCATGCAAACACTAACAGCGTTGATCAACATTTATATATTTATGTCATATGACTGGCCCATGGCAAGTGGGCCACCTAGCAGCAGTAATAGGACAAATGTGTCTCTAACTAATGATAGTAGTTCCAGCACGCTATAACCCATTCAGGTAGAAGTAGAAAAAAAAGTTCCTGTTCGACTTGAACGCCTATCGTATTTTGATGTGGACCACAAGTTCTATGATCTTGTTTAGTCGGTCTTCAACTGCCATTGAGTTCAGATGTCTTCTTACATTTTTTCTTGTGCCAGATAAGTTGTACATAATACGCCAGATCGTCCCATGAGTGAATCTGTGTTCCCCTCTTACAACAGCCTAGCACGTTACAATGGTACGTTTCTTTGATTCCCCATTTGGGCTCAGAGAGACACGAAATTAAAAATGATCATTAAACTAATAGATACTATGCTCTCTCTCTCCCTCCCTCCCTCTCTCTCTCTCTCTCTCTCTCTCTCTCTGGAATCCAAATTGCGTCTGTATTTGGCATATATCAATCCTTTTGCACGGCTCCAAAACAGACGGTCTTATAGAAAGATCAGAAGCGGCTGTCAACGACGCTATCATAGTCTAGTCGCTAAACGTGAGCTCGAGAGCCTTTCTTCAATGATGGATCGGTGCCGACTATCTTTCTTCTGCCATGTGACCAGTTTCTTCACTTTTCCATGGAAATCACTGGTACCAAAACGATGTACCCTTCCTGGAGGGGCTGCCTGTGGAAAACTTAGCTAAGACACATAGCTATTCCTCCATATGCGTGTATGCTGCCTGAGAATCTGGCCTGAACCACGGTCTTAGACGGTCAACGCAACTCACCTTGATGACTTAGCCAGACTTCTAACTTATTTACTTCCTTATTAGTTATCAACACAAATAGTTCCACGCTACTATACATTATAGAAAGTGATAATAATTCATATAAAAACCGAAACGAATGCTACATATTGAAGTTAATACATACAAAAGCAAATGAAGTTCTACAGTGGACTGACGTAGGGATAAGTTTTAATGACGTCATTGTACGAAGTTTTCAAACTTTGTCAGAGTTTGTTGCCATCGATTTGCCTTTCCTTGCCCAAGTTATATATATATATATATAGTTGGGAATAGTGCACGTCTCGGCGACCAGGGTATAAACATGGCCCAGTTATTCTTCTTTCATCTTTACCCTTTGCGGATGCATACTATCGAGCTACCTTCTTCGGGGAGACCTGTCTTATCGTATTTGTATAATTCTTTCCAGTTTTCCCCTTTTTTGTGTAGATTATTGGCGTCTGGGTCGCTTCTTCGTGTGTTCTTTGGTCTTCCCTTGCCGCTTTTACCCTGGAAATTCCATGATCAAGATTACCTCGTGATACTGGTTAGGGCTTTCGAAAGTTGTTGCTCATCCAGCGCCACCATTTTTTCTAAAATGTTCTGTTCCGCATGTCTTTGCACTGCTCTCTCCATGACCGCCTTACATGGATGACAAAAGCAATAGATGCACATGGAAAATAGCAAGTGAAAAGGTTTTGTTTTGGTTAAAGCCTAACCGATGCGATATGTTAAAATTCTAGGGTGAACATTAATGAAAATATGTAGTTTCCAGTCGTCTCGACTGTGTTTTTCTACTGAACCAAAGTAGATCGGGACGAAAGAGTGAGGTTGACGACACCGCAAAAATCCGGGCTTATACCTGTGTAAACGCAAGTCACAGCGCCAGACCTAAATCTGAAGCGATGGACATCTTTGCCTGCGATGGGAAAATATTTGTTCTATTCTTATTAGGTTGGTTTCCGGTCTAGCATCTAACTGGCTTTTACACTTGTATCAAATTGTCTGTGGCATTCTATCAGCTTCCATCGCCTGATGTGGATTATTATTACTATTTCTAAAGCATGCTTTTGACGTGCACTCTTTATATCATTGTGTTGTGTTTTTCTCTTACATCGAAACAAATACATATTTTGCTTCCTGTTTTCGATAACGGGCGTACAGTCACTGTAGTGAAAATCGTTCCCTCCTGTTTTTATCTCTCGATAGAGTTCGCAATCACGATATTGGAAAAAGATTATTCTTCTTCTTCTTCATCGTACGCAGGAAAAAGATTCGCAAATCGGAGTCTACTATTTTGTACATTACGTAGTGTGGTAGTTTTTTTTCGTACGTTACATTCCATCCTGCCCAATGCCGCATATCGTGCGTTCAAAATCGGTGTTTTGTTGTCTACGTCATTGTATGCTGTGGAACACCGAGACCTAGTCAAATATGGCCTTGCTGCTTTTTCATAGAAGATTTCATGCAGAAAATCTATGACAATTACGTTACAGAATTCTAATTAGGGTACTTCTCAAGGGCAGCCAATTAACAAGTAATCTGCTGGTGGAGGAGGCAGAGAGAATGGGGAAGCAGTCGGACAGAAGTAGTGAAATCAACAACCCTGGATCATGGCTAATTCTCTGACCAGGAAAGTGATGGTCAATGTAAACCCCAGATCCATCAGCCCAGACCACTATAGCCACAGCAAATCCGCACTGAGGCGACTCCAGGGGGTATGGACAAGTCAATCGTTCACTGGTCAGGTTGTGGCAAATCTTAAGGATTTGGAGACAGGGTTAAGACACGCGAAAAATTAACTACCTTGTCCAGGAACGGGTCACTTTTGAATTTATGAATTACGCGTTTTATGCTAAAATTAATGCACTAGAATACGCTAACCAAGGTTTACATTAAGCGTAACACATGCACAACAAAAAAGAAGACCTGCATGGCAGAGTATTCGCATCGCACATCAAACCAGATTTGGTAGATATCAAAGTCGTATCGCGCTCCAGTTGATCAGCTACAGTGGACACCCCACTTAAAGTGTTGGGAAAAGTACATCAACCAAAATGCGAATACGTCAGGCCATCTTACGATCAACATTTGCGTCAAGGTAAGCGAACCATAGCTGATAAATATTGTGTTGATGTTGCTGTTGTTGTTGTTGTTGTTGATGATGTTGTCCACAATGAGTAAGTTTACTGTCTAGTGCGTTCTGAAAAAAACGTTAAGTGACGAGTTGTAGTAGCTTTCCTCACATCCCGAACGTGCTGATAAAGGTAGACCTCAATCCTCCAGGCGGTTGTGTATGCCTGGCTTCATCTGCGTTGAGCTCCCTGCTACCGGGATCTCATCGATCCAAATGTCGTCAGTCAGACTGTCTTGAAAACAGTCTCTTTCCATGGAACGCTACATGGAAGACAGCTTGAGGTCTTGGTCATTGTATTGTGACTGACCCTGATGCAACGTCCTAGTCAGTATGTTGTGCCTGACTGGACTAACATCTCAGTTCCCAGAAAAGATCATATTCCAACTCCAAGTCGCTGCCCTGAAACAGGCTGCAGTAGTGTGGTCTAGCTAAGAGAATAAGGATAGAAGAGAAAAGGCAAACCCGGTCTAATAAAAAGTATTGAACCTGAATGTATCGCGCTTAATTGCGTAGATATCGCAACCTCGCTGCAAACTGCGACACAACATTCTTGTTTGAAGTAACATTAAAAAGAACGGGAAAGAAGCCATCTCCCAAAAAGCAAAGATATACCACAGTTAACATTCTAGTATACTTTCCTCAACTGCAGACATATGTTTATATTTTTGTAAACGCACCTTAATAAACTAACAACGATCTATAAAACAAATAACCAATGCATAGATTGAAAGTAACACAACAGAAATAACCACATAATATATGTATTATATTACAGAACATACTAAAACCAGCAGAGTAAATAGTCAGACCAGATGGTCTTCACAGGAGACAGAGCAAACATGGCCTCCGGCGAAGATATAACGGTTCTGTAAGCCGTACTTAACAGTCATTAATTGGCTCCCTGAAATTACGACCGAGAACAAAACAACTGATATCGGGCAATCCATTCCCGATAAGTCGCAAACTTAGGCACTAACCTCCTTTATCTAGTATATAAACTTCATTATCAGCTTTCTACGCGGTGAATGGCTCTCACGAGTTAATAATAGAATTTACATTGTCAGTAGCAGTTGTTGTTAGTATTGAATATCCCATAAGGGTAAGTTTGTACTTTTTTGTGCGTCCTAAACAGTGCGTTTAAGTTAGAGGTTGCAGCAAGTTAGGGGTTGAAGCAAGTTAGGGGTTGAAGCAAGTTAGGGGTTGAAGCAAGTTAGGGGTTGTAGCAAGTTAGGGGTTGAAGCAAGTTAGGGGTTGCAGCAAGTTAGGGGTTGAAGCAAGTTAGGGGTTGAAGCAAGTTAGGGGTTGAAGCAAGTTATTCATTTAATGACCGTGCTGATGAAGGTTGACTCGGTCTTCCGAGTTGTTGTGCTGGGCTTCGCTTCATCTGCATGTCGCTCACTACTACGGGAACCAAGTAGATTCCCCAACTCGTTAGTCAGACTGCCATGAAGCAGCCTGTTAGAAGGGAGAAATTCGTGGAATTCAGGTGGGGTCTTGGTCAGTATTTTTTGGCTGACCATGACTGGCATTGTCCGATAAGTATATTTTACCTGACCAGATGTTAGTCCCCTCTCTTCTTCAATGTCCGTAAAACCATATTAACTAGTTCTTAGCCACTAATTTTACCAGTAGTTGCTAACTTTAAACAAAGAACTTGACGTACGAAGAGTCAAAACGGCTTATCAAAGCCAGATACATGACCAAATGGGAAACCGAACATACTGGTTACACCAAAAACGATGCCTATTACCAGTTGAACCGAAGAGAGCAGGTAGTTGTCTTCAGACTTCGCACTGGCCACAACAGACTGAGGTACCACCTATTCAACAAATTGAAGATAGGGTGTACCGACGAATGCCCGTGCGGTACTGGTAAAATGACCACTGAACATCTGCTACAGAACTGCCCGACATACGAGGATCAGAGAGAGCAGATGTGGCCATTACCAGTGGAGCTGCAAGACAAGCTCTATGGCAGTGGCGAGAGCCTCAGGATGACCGCCGCTTTTCTCGAAAAAATAATGGTTACTGTCTGACTGTGTACGCAGAAGAAGAAGAAGAAACAAAGAACTTGATTTTCTGTCTTGATCTTTCTGGTGGTATTCATGTTTTCGATCGATCTTGATAGTTGTTTATCAATTATCCATTATCATAGTCTGAAACGGCTTTGCTTATGAATCAAATTTGACGTCCGTGACGTAGACAGTGTGTAAAAATTAAATTTTTTTCTCCGTTTACTTTTAGGTCCACATTTACTTAACAAAGACCATACTTGTGGTAGAGTGATCGGTCCGCTTTACTTCCCACTCCAGACTTGCTCTGGTACCCACTTCTTGACTGACCTCTTGGCTGTTTAAAGTAAGTAGCATGTTCTTTAAGTAGCATGTTCTTTAAGTAGCATGTTCTTTAAGTAGCATGTTCTTTGCAGAACGTCGCTTCTTGCAATCGCCAACATGTTTCTTGTTAAAGTGTGCATTACGGTAGGCGGTCATGACTTTCCGTACTTGGAGGAGCGAAATAAAACTCATGTCTGCCAAACTGGACACAGAGAGTGATTCGTACCGGCTGCGTTGAGATTGTGAAACGGGCGCTTCGCGCCTAAGCCGCGGAACCTCCCCTATGCAGTTTCAGTCTACTCAATTATGTCGTTGGGACACACTTAACGACACTCCCACAATCCCACGTCATTTCTCTCTGTCTGCTGCCGCCAGTCGTGCCTCATCGGAATTCGGTGATGTTGTCTGCCCATCTGTTCCTTAAAGCACCTCGCCCTCTCTTTAAAGGTATGGAACCATGCAGTGTCGAATGTGTAATTCCGCTGGACCTTGTGATGTGCCCATACCAAGCCATCTTTCTCATTTTGATAACTGTGAACTCATCAAAAGGCCCAATCGCGTTTTCCACTCTACCTCGTATCTCTTCGTTTGTGACACCATCCTTAAATGTAACATCTAAGAGTCTTCTAAAGCACTTCATATGCCGTTTACGATTTTTAAAATATCTCACTCCACGTGGAGATTAAGCCTAGACCTCTCTGCTGGGCAACCAGTACACTAACCACTGCGCTACCACTGTTCTCAATTCAAAAGTATGTAACATAACAATAGTAGAGTACTGTCACCAGGCTATGAGTGAATACATTCCGCACTGAGAGGCAGGGAAATGATGTTTTAGTGCTAAATTGTAAGCGAGATTAAACGTGGCTGTTCCAATGTCGTTTACTCGCAGGCTTAGTTGTTTCGATATGAATTTGTCATACAAGTAAATAACACTTCTTCCTCGATTCACCGAGACATACTCTTACGCCTGCATACAGAACTTCACTTATAAAAAGCGAAGCCCCCACCATCTTAGTCGAAATGCCGATGTTAAATCGAGACATATTGATACGCAAAACGATGGATAACCAAAGCGACAGATATACAGGACTCATGCATTTCTGTCCAACTATCATCCCGGGCAGTAATAACTTTATTCCGTTATCGCTGTACTTTGTACGGATTAAATCTGCAGGCTGTTCTATTTTGTCTTTTAGTACCGAGGTTTTTCATTCATGGGTACAAGAGAAAATACCATCCATACTATATACTATACGCTGAGCAGCGAATGAGCTGCGGCGGTCAGCGACCCATAGCTGACTGTTAGCGTCAGGACCAGCGAATCAGAGTTGCCAAGACCCTTCTACACCTCCACGCGTTGACTGACCCTGGCTAACAGGTTGCAACAGAGCGGATTGGCTAAGTAGAAGGTATAAAAAAGGGAAGACAATCCGGTGCTCAAATATGCCTACTGTCGTCGGGTGTATTGAACCGAAAGATGCAAATATCGCAGTCAAGCTGTAAACTAGTACACAACACATTTCGTTTTCTGGACTATATTCTGCCACTTGCAAATCCTTTTTCAGGGCTTGGTAGCGGGAGATTTAGAACGAACGTAGCCATGCCATATACTATACAAAAACAAGATAATGAAACAACCTTGTTATATATTGTATCAACACTAGCACAATAATATACTTAGTTAGTTGCTCATCGCAATCAATAATTGTGATATGCTGTTATTGTTATTATTATTTTCGAATAGCTGCTCTTGGCAGCTCAGTTTCATTCTTATATAGATACAGGTCTTCTTCGGTTTCACTGCTCCGTACAATGTGTTGAAAATTGTCGGCAGTCCTTGTAAGAGTCATTTCTTAATGTCCACAAGTGTTGCACTAAATTAACAGATGTCTAACTGTTTCATCAGGTTGAGAACAATGTATGTACAAGAACGGATGCTGGGCATTGATGCGGTTCAATTGGCAATTGACTCGCGTGTGTCCTGTTCGGAACTGACAGATGAGACTTTGATCTCTGTTATGTAGTGGTGACGACATGAGCAGGCAGTTGTGTCTTGATGATGTAACTTGTGCCATTTGGATTATAGTAAGCTACCTTGAACCAGTGGTAAATAATAAGTCAAGACGACTGGAGGCAACTCGTGATGCAGACACTCTGGTCCCACCCCACCTCCCGCTAGACCAGCCGTCACTTTAAAACCTGCGGGGTCCTCAGCTCACCTCTGCTGTTCATCGCTTTGGGAGGCGAGTGCCGTACCTCTCAACCACAGCGCCCCCCAAATAGACTCTGCAGAGTCTTTAGACAACTAGTTTCATATTCCAATCCTGTAGTTTCGTCACAAAGTGACCAGTAGTTAATTGTATTGTTCATGCCCCCCCCCCCCGCCCCCGCACAGTCATTCTGGCGCTGCATGGGTCCTGGCTGATGGATCTGTCGTTGCTATTGGCCAGCGCTTTCCTGGTCAGGAACGATGGTTTCACTAGTTCCGTCCGGCAGCAGCACGATTTCATCTGACCCCACCAAATGCTAATTACTGAGACCTAGTGAACAAACGTCCTGCAATCAATATTACTATCATTTCTTTACACAATCCGTTCTCATGTAAATATTATGCAAGAAATCTATCAAATCACATTCCAGCATCCAAATTAGTACACTTCTCAAGAAACAGTATTTCCAAGTAAACAATAATTTAACTAAACTCTATATGAAACAATTTAGAGATACAACCCGAGTTAGCTACTAAAACGTAACAATGAAAAACCCAGCATTCATTACAATAATTTTTTACAGAAATATATACACTAAACGGAATACAATTAAATCAATTTCTGTTCCTATTAAAAGTTATTGATTTTATAGTTCACTTTCTTTCCATTCCATATTCCTATATTTATCATAAATTTTGAAACGGAATACAAATAAACAACCCGGCTATGCACTAAATGTAATACAATTAGGCAGCAAAGTTATTTACTAAGAGAGGCAACTTAACAACCAAGTTACTTATTAGAAGACCGCAATTAAACAGCCACGCTACTTATAAGAGGAACACAATTAATAACCAAGCTACTTATTAAATCAACACAATTGAACAGCCAAGCTACTTATTAGAGGAACACTATTATTAGATCAATCTACTTATTAGAGGAACACTATTATACGATCAATCTACTTATTAGAGGAACAACATTAAACGGCCAAGCTACTTATTAGAGAAACACAATTAATAACCAAACTACTTATTACAGATATACAATTGAACAACCAAGATACTTATTACAGAAACACAATTGAATAACCATGCTACATATTAAATAAACACACATGAACTACCAAGCGTATCATTAAAGACACATAATTGAATAAACCAAAGTACTAATTACAGAAACACAATTGAACAACCAAGCTACGTAAAATAGAAACACAATTGAACAACCACGCTCCATATTAAAGAAACACAATTGAACAACCACGCTCCATATTAAAGAAACACAATTGAACAACCACGCTCCATATTAAAGAAACACAATTGAACAGCCTAGATACCTATTAGCGAAACACAATGAAACAACCACGACACAAATTAGAAGAGCATAATTGATCAACACAGCAACTTATTAGAGAAACACATTTGAATTATCAAGTTACTTAAGAGATGAGCGCAATTGAATATACAAGCTGATTATTAGTGAAACGCAATTAAACATCCAGCTACTTATTAAAGAAATAGAATGACAAAGCCAATCTGTCACTAAAAGTAATACAACTGAACAAACCAAGCTAGATATGGAAAGTAAAATAGCTAATCGATAAAGCTGCACACTAAAAGTTCAAATTAAAGCAACCAAGCTTTATATTTAAAACAATGCAACATTATAAACAAATAACGCTTACATTAAACGTGTTTGTACTGCACTTCTAACATACACCTAGCGTAACATATGTTAACAGAACTACTGTAATCATAAAAAGCTTACATCATAAAAAGCTGAAGCAAACGTGAAAACCGGTTTACCATCAAATATATAACAGTCGTTTATCAAACGAAACTGTCGGTTTAAGACGCGCGATAAACCACACCGACAAAATTCGGGGAGAAACTATCCCGGTTCTTGACCAATACAATGTATGGTGCTGTTTATATAGTGGAGGAACCAGAGAAGGCATTAGATTATAAGCGGGCCACTTCTCTCATTCATGGGCAACTAGTTTCTTTTTGCTTTCTCTCACTCCATCCCCCCCCCCCCCATCCCTAATGTTCTCTCACCCACTCACAACCATACACTTCAACTGTCTGTAGATGACATTCGGTTCCGCTCACGCGAATCTCTGCGTGCTATATATAAAGTCAGGCCCCACAGCTTCGCCTTACCTAGAACTTGTCGCCCCACGCAAGTTCGACTCCCACTTAATTGCACGCAACTTTCTCCTTACGCACTAGAACAGAAAGGACTGCCTGTTTCGGTCATTACTATGCGCAGTCTATACCATTAATAATGTGATTAATCTTTCGATATATATATATATAATTAAAAATATGTATATATGCGTGGCTGAGAGCAGTTTGAATTAAGATTATATGAGCAAAAAAAAATTTGTTCAAAACCCCAGTATGGTAAAATCAGGGTTTTTTTTCTGTCGGGGTAAAATGAAAACTGCGCTCAGCATAAATTCAGGTTTAAAAATTAACAAAATGCTAATAATCAACCAGATAATTTTAATAGAAAGCAAAATTTATATCCAACAGACGCAATGTAGAAAAGTCCAACATCCGCAATATACTACAACACACACAGTCCTTTTCGGTGCTATTATTGTTAGTATTGTTTTGTATCCATTATCACTCAGTCTTTCGCCATTCGGCTCAATGAATGCCTATGGGACCGCTATAGCAGAGAGGTAACGATTGATACTCAAGAAAAGAACGAACGAAAGCACTAGATAGTAGGTTTCGAATCCTGAAAGTTTCAAGCAGAGATGAGAGTGTTGATGCAGAGATGAGACCGTGTGCTCAGTCCTGTCAGAGATGGGCGTTAAACTAGGTTATCCAAAGTGCATTATGTGCATGTGAAAGAAACCTCGGCAGTTGAAAATTAAAAAAACCAAGTCGTAAGCCGATGACTGGATAAAAGCATTCCGAAATTAATTGAATTCCAACTCCCAATAGTTTGGTCGGGATTTAGCCTGAAACAAACACAAAAATCTGCCTCTTGTGTTGTCTCCAGTCGTCTCGACTAACACGTCTTGCCAATTGAACAAGATATCTCACGGCGAGAGAGCGGAATTGATTATGGCGCAAAATTCCTCACTTAATTAGATATTATTAAAGCGCAAGTCACATTGTCAGTCCATAGACGATTTCAAAAATCGTTGCATTGTGACATCGCCATTGTCGCTTCCGATTGACTGAATGGTAGTTTGTTTGTTGTTCTTTAGCTTCTCACAAATTGGGTTTTTTTAATCTGGTTTCGGTGGACGAATATTTTCTTGAAATCATTCAGAGCAGTGCATTCAAATGTATAAGACGATTGACAATTATCACAAAGCCGTTTTTCTAAAAGGTGAAGTGGTTTGATAATCACCCTCCGTAAGCGCTTGTCCCAACGCTGCAGAGTATAAAACTGCTGGAGCTTAGCCCGCTAAGAAGGAAACCATTTTCCCGGCTACATCCAGCTCATACCAGAGCTGGGACCTGCACAGGGGCATATGCTCCTGTAGAAGTACAGTTCGACTAACAACTAAGAGCTACGATGTCCCTCCCAACCTACATAAAGGGTTATCAAACACGCCCTGTGACTCTTTATCTTGTTAGACCCTTGGTCAAATAATTACATTATCTTTGGCGTCAGTCCGCCAGATATGCCGTATGCGACGAGTCAACAATATTCTTTATCCGTCCCGAACTGTTTTGGTGCTGTACCAATTGGGGCCTACTTTTTTGGTCAGTCCATCTCGCAATCGCGTAGGTGGACAGCCCCGTGGAAGTGTACAGGCATATGGCGATCACAAACGCTGTTTTGTGTGACCATCTGGGGTCAAGCATACTGACTGTATGTCCAGCTCAGGGATGTTAGCCTGATACCGCTGCTTCCACAGCGTCTTGAAACACAGTTTGATGTCCAATTTCTTTGTTCCGGATCTTATTCTTAATTGACATTTTTAAAAGCGCCGTTCCAATGCTTTCTGAGTGACTCGGAACTTCTGGGCATCAGTTTTATTCCACACTTTGCACCCGTAAATCTTGCTAAAATGACCATGGAATTAAAAGTGTGTAGTTGTCGTGGTGTATTTCATCTCTTAGAATATTGGTTTAAGTGGGTTAACAAAATTCCAATCTGCTTTTCGCTGTCTAGAGATTTCGTGGTGTTTTTTCTTTGTGGTCATTTATATCTTAACCTAGGTAGATAGATATAGGAACTGACATCCTTGATGGTTTCCTTTCCTAGCTTGAAGTCCTGCTTTGGGAGGCCGGAGTTTCTGAGACATTTTGTTTTACTCTTAATTATTTTCAGACCAGCTGAGCCTGCTGACCCATTTAGATCGTTCAAGGATCGTTGAGCTTCATGAATTATAGGACTGATGAAGAGGATATCATCTGAAAATTATAAATGGGTGAGCCACTCATCTATATTTACGCTCCTTTTGATCATATATAATTGTTGGAAAATCTCTTTGAGAGCCGTTGTAAATAGCTTCGGGTAAATGGTGTCGCACTGTAGGACTCATCTTAATATCGAAACATATACTGGACGGTGGTATTGTGTGATGACTATATTGCAGTTTTTTGTTGATTTCTTCGATCAGTTTGGTATATGTTTCAGAGATGCTCTGGTGGTTTCTTAATATCATTTACCGGTACATTGGTCTGGATACTGCCAAAGGCTTTCTCGTATCGATAAATGCATATTATAAAGTTGTTTAAGTTTGTAATCGATGTTATTATTATAGATTTAGCAGCACTCGAGCTCTCGCCTTTCGGCATAATGACATGTACAAGTATCTACATGTGTTTCTTTATTGTTGTTCAGCTCTATGTACACATTCTACTTTATTTTATGTCGGTTGAAAATAAATTATCATAACATCGTTAAGAGTCGTGCACTCATATAGATGGTGAACGAAGGTTTCGTATTTGCCAACCGTAATCTAAATGACAATCAGCTCAAATGGCTGAATCATCAAACCATTTTCTGGCTAAGACCCCAACACGTCCTACTTAACAAGCACCTGAACAGAATCCTCCCACCAACACACTCCAGAGCGACAGCTGTGTACACACACAGATGGTTCCACAACAGAAAACAGCTGGCCACATTTCTGAATACCTTTATCAAAACATTTGCCAGGTTCTGTGTATGTGATATATGTTGTTCTGTTTTACGTGACAATGTTCCCAGTTCCATGGACACTTCGACTAAGTCGTCTTTTTAAACGTTAAAATTGTTACAATTTCGGACTGCTTTCGGTGATGAAGACTTGATTATCTATTAAGCCTAAGCTATTTATGCTAGGCATGCTGATCAATTCCCGTATTCTCTACCTTTATCTTCTCTAGCTGTAAGTCGGTTACCTAATTACAACTGGGTAGACTCGAGCGTTTATATAGAGAACGAGGATTCTTCTTCTTCGTCGTTCGTTCTCAAACTCCCGCTACCAAACCCTAAAAAGAACTCTGCAAGTATCAGGATGTTGTCAGGAGAACGGAATGCACTGTGTCGTAGTTTACAGTTTGACTGCGATAGTTGCACCTTTAGGTCCGACACATCCGATTTTTGATGGCTATTTTGAGTACCGGCTTATCCTTCCCTCTTCGATCCCTTCTCTTTAGCCAGTCTGTCCTGTTGTGGCAGTTATCCAGGATCACCACGTGCAGGTGGAGACGGGTCTTGGCAACTCTCGTTCGCTGTCCCTGACGCTTGCAGTCATCTTTAGGTCGCTGGCCCTGACGCTAGCAGTCATCTTTAGATCGCTGGCCCTGACGCTAGCAGTCAGCTTTAGACCGCTAGCCCTGATGCTAGCAGACAGCTTTAGGTCGCTGGCCCTGACGCTAGCAGTCAGCTTTAGGTCGTTGGCCCTGACGCTAGCAGTCAGCTTTAGGTCGTTGGCCCTGACGCTAGCAGTCAGCTTTAGGTCGCTGGCCCTGACGCTAGCAGTCAGCTTTAGACCGCTAGCCCTGATGCTAGCAGACAGCTTTAGGTCGCTGGCCCTGACGCTAGCAGTCAGCTTTAGGTCGTTGGCCCTGACGCTAGCAGTCAGCTTTAGGTCGCTGGCCATGACACTAACAGTCAGCGTTTCAGCACATGCACTGCTCAGCGTCTTGATACCTCGAGAACGAGGTTTGAACATCGTACCTTTCCCGTGAGAAACAAGCGCTCTAACCACCTTGCTGTTCAAATGACGATTATATTTATGAAAATGACCAAAAAACAACAGAGTAAATAAATAAGTGTCGTAGCGAAAACTGCCGTCTTGGAGAAAGTGTTAGAGACATTATTTTAAATAGTCACAGCTGCCTTTTTTTCAAAGCAGTTGGTGAGGTACCCAATACACACACATCATCAATAATCAGCTGGGTCAGCTAAACCGTACCGGTAGCCGGAGCTGAACCTCGTACTCCTGCCTTAAAAAGCGAGTTCACTATCATTACGCTAATCAGAAGCTCTAAAACAAAACGGACAAAACAAAAATAATGAATGTGACTAGAAATTTAAAATTGTTATTATGACGACTTCAAGGAGAAATGTGATGTAATTAAAAGTGTTATTATGACGACTTGAAGATGAAGAGAAATATGATATAATTTAAAATAGTAGACAGGTAAAGTGGATTTGTAAAGAAAGAGTGGAGCTTGTAGCCTATTCAACAATAAGCTGGTTTACAAGACTGGGATAAAAACGTGCCTGGGGTTCGAGTTCACTGACATAAAGAAAAAAATCAGGACCATCGTTCGTGCCTATTACTACCGCTCATTCAGTCGACCCAACTGTAAATGGGTATTTGACGTATGAGTTGGGGAAGGTAAAAACAGCAAGGCCACCACTGGCCACCACAACCCACGTACCCTGCTCCTTAGTACTCTGAAGAGATTTCTTCATCTCCGACGGCAGCTGTAGCCATATGACTGACCTTACTTCTACCTATAAAAAAATAAACCTACAGAACAAACACACAGTCTCTGATGGAGGTTACAAAAGTAAGGTACATAAATATACTTGCGGAAATATAGAAAGTGAACAATGGAACAGTATACTCAGCTGATAAGAGATGGAAATGAGAACTGCTAAACAACTATTACAATATTCTACCAGCCAATCAACATATGATTACAACACAGGTTCGGCAGGACGATATAGTTAGTTAGTGCCGTTTAGCGTCGTGTGGAGCTTGAGTCGTCTATCCTGCGCCAAGTGCGTTGCATCAGTCAATGTGAGCCCTTGTCGTTGCACAATCACTCTAATGTCATATATCCACCTACCTCGCGGTCGCCCTCTTGCCTTGTAGCCAGATCTACCAGCATTGTAAGCCATCAGTGGAAGATTATGAGGGTACATTCTCATAAGATGATCAAACCAACTTATTTTCAACCTGGAAATGTATTTGGCACAAGACGTAGTGCCGACCATACTTCGAATGTCGTCATTCCGCATTGTCTCTTCTGGTAACACCGATGACAGTCCTCAAACACTTCATTTCACAAGTCGAAATTCTGCTCTCGCACGCCCTTGATAGAGACTATGTTTGGCACGATATAATCTTCCTAAAACTCTTCCCAATTGCCAGATAGGAAATCTTTAGAAAACTAAATTAGGAAGACACAGTCATCAATATAGACAGAAAATTGTCAACCGCCTAAGGTTTTCTGATGACATAGTCATTCTTAGTCACAGAGTCAGAGAGGATGAACAATGCCTAGATGAGCTCAACGAAGCAAGCGGAGTAGTGGACCTTAAAATCAATAGAAAGAAAGTATAAAACGTAGTTAACACGCAATGTCCATATGAGAAACTGTGACAAGAAAATGACTCTATTGAAAATGTGAATTTGTGCATTTGTACACTGAACCAATCTCCGACCAGAAGAGACACAGACAGCGGCCGCTGACATAGAAGGGTGTCGCGGTGTTGTGAAGATGTCTTCATGTGTGCCCCAACTACCTCCCTAGTTACGGGATCACTTGACCTAACATTTACCTGGGCATTTGGGAAACTGAGACGCTAGTCCAGTAAGGCACAACACACTGACCAGGACGTCGCGTCAGGGTCAGACACAACACACTGACCAGGACGTCGTGTCAGGGTCAGACACAACACACTGACCAGGACGTCGCGCCAGGGTCAGGCACAACACACTGACCAGGACGTCGTGTCAGGGTGAGACACAACACACTGACCAGGACGTCGCGCCAGGGTCCGACACAACACACTGACCAGGACGTCGCGCCAGGGTCAGACACAACACACTGACCAGGACGTCGCGCCAGGGTCAGACACAACACACTGACCAGGACGTCGCGCCAGGGTCCGGCACAACACACTGACCAGGACGTCGTGTCAGGGTCAGACACAACACACTGACCAGGACGTCGTGTCAGGGTCAGACACAACACACTGACCAGGACGTCGTGTCAGGGTCAGACACAACACACTGACCAGGACGTCGTGTCAGGGTCAGACACAACACACTGACCAGGACGTCGCGCCAGGGTGAGACACAACACACTGACCAGGACGTCGCGCCAGGGTCCGACACAACACACTGACCAGGACGTCGCGCCAGGGTCAGACACAACACACTGACCAGGACGTCGCGCCAGGGTCAGACACAACACACTGACCAGGACGTCGCGCCAGGGTCCGGCACAACACACTGACCAGGACGTCGTGTCAGGGTCAGACACAACACACTGACCAGGACGTCGTGTCAGGGTCAGACACAACACACTGACCAGGACGTCGTGTCAGGGTCAGACACAACACACTGACCAGGACGTCGTGTCAGGGTCAGACACAACACACTGACCAGGACGTCGCGCCAGGGTCAGACACAACACACTGACCAGGACGTCGTGTCAGGGTCAGACACAATATATTGACCATGACCACAATTTCTCGTCCACGTAACGTTCTTTGAAAACAAGCCTGGCTGGCGAGATGTAGCAGTGAGCACCACGCAGATGAAGCCAAGAATAGCCCAATCGTATGGAGGACCGAGGTCCACATTCGTCAGGTGATGCGAGGAAAGCTACTACAGCCCGCCACTAAAGGTCCTTTGCAGGAGGGCACAAAAGTGTAAACTTACTCATTGTGAGCATTAAACAATAACAACCTGAGCCTTTACATAATAAATTCCCCCAAATGAGATTAATACGTACACAGGTCCTGTCAATATTCCTCTATGCGTGTGAGACGTGGACAGTTACAGCTGACCTTCAACGAAGGATACAGGTCTTGGAGATGAGATGTTTCCGAAAACTTTTAAACGTCACGTACAAAGATCGAGTTACAAACGAGGAAATACGAGATAGAATTACAACAGCAATAGGGCCTTTAGTAGATCTCTTGGCAACTGTCAAAAGAAGGAAACTCACTTGATACGGTCACATATCGATATAAACTGGTCTTGCAAACACAATCCTCCTCGGGAAGGTGCATGGCAGACGACGAAGAGGCCGGCTCAAAAAGAGATGGGAGGACAACATAAAAGAATGGACCAGTCTCCGGTCAGCGGCATCTGACAGAGAGGGATGGCGTGGAGTTGTGAGGATGTCTTCATGTATGCCCCAACAAATTCACCGGTTATGGGATGACCTGACCTGACTTGACCTGACCAAAATAAATCGCAACATTCCACGAAAGATTGCAGCAGCATAGTTCAACTTCACCACTATCACACCATTACTTCAACAGATAAGTCAAGAAATACCAGGAGCACAAACCGTTTTAACAGTATGGTTAGTCCAGCAATGATCTGTGGATGTGTGGTACAAAGAACAGAAAAATCAGATGTAGAGAAGCTCCGAGTCGCTCAAAGGAGTGAAGAACATCGACCACAGCTTTACAGGACCGAATTCGCAACGTCGAAATGAGGCGTCGAGACGTTTGTACTGCTAAAGAAATAAGAATCGACGAGCAGAAGATGGTCACGTCTTGGGGACAACTTTAATCGTCCATTTTCTTCTTGCCCGAGTGGTCTGCCGTGGTATTTATGTATCACAAGGACAAGAATAGTACCACTGCCTCACAGAAAGCATGTCGTAAAAGGCGATTAACTGTGTGACATGGCATAGCACCGGCCATGGTTAGGTGGTTTGTTTAGAGCAGCATAGATTACTGCCGGTCTACTTTGCTTTAGTGTTTGAGTCTATTAAGATAGACTTGCACACCAGTTAACCGCCCTCCGTAAGCGCTTGTTCCAACGCGGCGGAGTATTAGAGCCTAGCCGCAAAGCAGGAACCCCTTCTCCCGGATACAGCCAGCTCATACCAGACCTGGGACCTGCATAGAGGCATCTGCTCCTGTAGAAGTACAGGTCGGCTGAGACTGAGACTTCTTTTTCTTTGTTCGTTCTCAAACGTCCCATACCAAGCCACGAAACGCGCTTTGCAAGCAACAATATGTTCTCCGGAGAACGCAATGCGTTGTATCGTCCTTTACAGCTTGACTGTGATATTTGCACACATGACTTCCGAATGGCATTTATTATATATACTTATATATGTACCTGGTAAGCCTTCCCTCTTCTATTAAGTATCCTTAGCCAGCCTGCTCTGTTGCAGTCTTTTATCAAAGGATCACTACGTAGAGATAAGAGCCTTGACAGCTCTGGGTCGCTGGCCCTGACGATAACAGTCAGCTTTGAGTCGCTGACCACTACAGCTCATGCACTGCTCACCGTCTTGATCCTTAAGCGTCCACCAATGAGAGGGGCATATTGCGTGAGTATATCCCTTGGTCCAACATAGTACTAAAGGGAGAGACCGCATTGAGATTAAACACAATTTCGCTACTTGGCATGAAGCACTTCCTTTGTCTGATCGAATACCAGTATTATCAATTTACAGAAAATATGAACAAACCCACTGGTTACTACTTAAAACATCAGGTCCTCGCTCCTGCTCCTGAAACGGGATCAAGATGTAGAGTGGAGGATGAGCTGCAGCGGTCGGCGACCCACGCGGTGAACCTGGATATCAGGCTGCAATAGAGCAGACTGGCTAAGTAGAAGAAATCGAAGAGGGACGGCTAACCTGGTACCAAGACTGGCTAAGTAGAAGAAATCGAAGAGGAACGGTTAACCTGGTACCCCGACTGGCTAAGTAGAAGAAATCGAAGAGGAACGGCTCACCTGGTACCCAGACTGGCTAAGTAGAAGAAATCGAAGAGGGACGGCTAACCTGGTACCCAGACTGGCTAAGCAGAAGAAATCGAATATGGGCGGCTACATGGTACCCAAACTGGCTAAGTAGAAGAAATCGAAGAGGGAAGGCTAACCCGGTACCCAGACTGGCTAAGTAGAAGAAATCGAAGAGGGACTGCTAACCCTGTTTTCAAAAATGCCATGCTGAAGTCGGATGTATCGGACCGAAAGGTGGAAATATCGCAGTCAAGCTGTAAACTTCGACACAATGCATACCGTTCTCCGAACTACATCCTGCTACTTGCAAAGCCCTTTTCATGGTTTCGTAGTGGGAAGTTGAGAACGAACGAAGAAGCAGAAGAAGAATTTTCCTGAAACCAGGTTGTCATTGCAATCTGGCCGATGAAGTTGGAATGAACACTGGAATCCCCCTAGTGGTGAGCATACTAAGTAGGCTCCTCTTGCACTAAAGTAAGAATTACTAAGGACAAAATCAAATGAGAAGAGCAGCTGTAACCTGCTAACAAAGACACGTCGTCAAGAGTTTCATCAACTCAGCATATGTTGTCTGCAACAGCAACAATGAACTAAGAAAAGCTCTTAGACCTAACTTCCAAATAAACAAAAACAAATTACCCAAACACGATTTTTTGCATTGTAGATGTCATTTGTTGGGAACTAGAGAAAAGGTATGTTATAGTCCAAGACGCATGAGTGGTGAATTTCGAGGTTCGTAATGAAGTGTTTCAGAAAGGTCATCTGTAATACCAAGAAAAACACTGCGAAATGAAGTCATTCGAAGAATGGTCGGCACTACGTTATGTGCTGAGTACAATTTCCAGATGACGACAGAGAGAAATTATGGCAGCCTGGGAGAATGGCACGGGCGATAATATTAACAATACAGTTAATAAACGACACACGATCACAGTGGAGACCGGCATTTTGTTCATGTAGATCTTCTGGCAAAAATTCCCCATGATCTCTGGGTATTGAGATCGGACGCCCCTGTTCAGTGTCGAGTACGTTAACAAATCCTTGTCAGTAAGAAATAGAAAAGAACAAACTTAACGGCCGCTGATCAGACAAAATCCAACTAAAAATCGACCCAAATTATTTGTACTTCCCCCCCCCCCCCCCCCCAGGCTAAGTAAGCCGCAGGAAGTTTAAAATATCTACTAAGGATAGCCGATAGCATTCGGCTAATTGGCGACAGACATTAACATGCCTGTTTGATTACCAGAATCCCAAGTATGCCAAGTGGAGCAGGTTAAAGACATTAACATGCCTGTTTGATTACCAGAATCCCAAGTGGAGCAGGTTAAAGACATTGAAGATGGTATAATGTTTTTGTTGTATCGAGGATACAATGTACACCTAGATTGCACACTGAGCGGCGATGGCTGGGACATGGGATCTTTATTCATCCGCTCTATAAGTTCTCCTAGTTGTTCTCCTAGTTGTTCTCCTAGTTGTTCTCCTAGTTGTTCTCCTAGTTCTTCTTCTAGTTGTTCTCCTAGTTGTCTCTAGCAGTGTGAATAACCACTGTAAAATAATCATTTTTTGTGTGTGGAGATTATGATGACGTGATTGCCCATAATGGGTAAGTCTGCTCTATTATGTACCCTTAAAGAGAGTTTTGTGGTGGGTTGCAGTAGCTTTCTTACATCTCCAGCGTGCTGATGAAGGTGAAGCTAGGTCCTCCAAGCGATTGTGCTATGCTCACTATCGTGGGGATCACGTCGACCTGGTTAGCCAGTCTTTCATTACACAGGCTGGTTCCAGGGAGACCTGCGAGGAAGTGAGATGAAGGTTTTGGACGTATGTTTTACCTGACATTGACTAACATTTCGTCTAAACCAGTATAAAGACATTAAGTAAGGTAATTGAATGCGCGAACTACGATTAGTCAAGGAAAAGTCTCACCTCACACAAGCCATGGCTCAGTATACTGAAGTCTCTAACACTGTATTCCGACTAGCGGCAGGACCGGCTTAAGTATACCATTAACTGTTCTTGTTACTGGCCACTGGTAGTGGATGTGAAAAACCCAAAACATAAAATATATTGCGTGGAAGAAAGGCGAAGTGGATCACTATAGTAAGACAGTTTTCCTATGAGAGACAGCTCTGACAACGGACTATTGCCCTGCAGGCAGGGTAGGAACAGCTAAACGCTGAAGAGCCAGCCCCAAAATATGCGTACTGAAAACGGATGTACTGGGCCATAAAGAGCAGAACACATTGCAAAGGATCGTATCACATAAAGACAGCTGTTCAGGTTGTTCCCTAAATGGTGGACTGCTCGCTTCTCGTTCCAAAAGGTACGTGTGAACAATTCCATATACCTGCACACCGCAGTCGACACGGCTGTAAAATGAGTACCTGGCTTATTGTTACACAATCTGTGGCCTAATACCATGAATAACTTAACACTTGATCCCATACAGCGGTGTTTGCGGTTTGACTACCTTTATCTTGATCTAAAGTCGAACGAGGAAGAAACAGACGAATAAAGTTATGTCAACAAAAGAGTATAGTTTTTACATTTGCCTTATATATCCGAGGGTAAGTCAGTAAGTAGGTCACATACTGATAAGGGTTAACTTAAAAATGTAGTCAGTATTTTCTGAAGGTGTCATTGGGGTGGCAGCAACAAATAGATCACGTGGGTACTTGCAGCATAGGTGGTCGTTCACTCACTAATCGCAGGTTTGCTGTTGAAATTACCGGGGCTGGCTGGAACGGAGCTAAAACTTGCTAGTGTAATTTTAAAACTAGACAATGGAAATTAGTGCAGAGAAGAAAAAAATCATGGTCAACGTCCCAGTGCCTCTGACAAGTCCGATTGCGATTAGAGACGAACTATTGCAAATTATTAAACGGTTTAAATACCTGGGAGCATTAATGGATGCTGAAGTTTTCAGAACTGAAATTCAGGCACGAACAGCGATGATCATGGCTGTTGTGACCAAACTGAGGCTGCGACGGAGGAACAAAAGCATCAACCTTGACATCCAAGTTGATTTTAATATATGCACTTATCACTTCCGTGAACCTTTACGCGTGCGAAACTTGGACTCTGACCGCGGTTCTAGAGCGAAGTTTTTGTACAATGGAGATGAAATGTCTGGGTTGAATTCTCGGCATTTCATATCTAGACCACGCCACGAATAAGGCAGCTCGGACACCGTTAATGGACAGGTCTGTCAATATAAAGACCTATTGGGCATGGCAAAAACATACAGGCTCACATGGTACGGACACGCTTCAAGATCTTCTTGATTGACCAAGACAATTCTGTAAGGTACTGTGCCAGGGAAGCGTAAGAGAGGATGGCAGACAAAGAGATGGGAAAAAAACATCAGAGTGGACGGGAGTGTCCATAGCTTGAACAAATATCCTGGCACAAAACATAGTGGAGTGGCGGGAACTAGTCTAACAATCTGCAGTATTTGTGGCTCACTGTCCTTTCAGGGTACGGGACTGATTATGATTTGTGATTATTGTAGGTAGCAGACGATAGGTGCCGCATGCACATACGCACATCAGATATAAAATGGCGTCCGTGCTCACAGTGTGTACAGTGAAAGAAAAACGTTCTGCTGTGTACATTTCTTATGTGGAGACAGAAGGACCTTCTGCACAGGATATTCATAAGGAAGTGCTTCCTGTTTACGGTGAGAAGTGTTTGTCGGGTAAAGAAGTGCATAACAGGGTCGATATGTTTTCTTAAGGAAACTAAAAATTTGCTGATGAAGCCCGATCTGGTCGACATGTTTAGATTACATTATAAGCATATGTGCGGTGGGATGGAGATGGGAAAATGATTCGAACTGGCAAGCGATTAACAATAGATAGACAGTGTAGCAACTACAATTTGGTGTTCGCATGGCTTAGCCTACATCATAATGCATGATCGTTTGAATTTTAGTAAAGTGTGCTCACAGTTGGTATCCACACTAATGACTGACGAATAAACAATAAATCAAATGATCTGTCCTTGCACTGATAAAGCGATGTTATAAGTGCATCAATGTTTCTGACAATTATATTGGGAAATTAGGGACGATAACCAGTGGTTTTTTAGGTTCGTATCTCATTAAATTGTCTTCTAATAACCATCCGTGACCTATTTATTGAATTGTCCTCGTAGAAAGACTTCGTCATCTTCCTCTTTATTGCGAACCTGCAAATGACAACACTTATTTCCAAAGCAAACTACCTACTGCCACACACCAGATAGAGAGTCAACGTCTAGCCAGAGTTGAACTGAAAACGAAAATATGTGTTCTATTAGGAAGTAAACTCGCCATTATTCGAGTTGCTAGCCTGCTTGTTTGAATATATCCTTCTTTTTTTTTTTCTTTTTTTTTTTTTGAGCGGAAGGGGGGGGGGGGGGGGGGGGGGTGAATATAAGAAACATGTTTTTTTCGTTAATTCTATCAGGTTTTGTCTTATGCATAATCAGTTTCACATCTGGGTCTCTATATTTCATGGGCGGAGACCAAATTCCAAAGTTTTGGTGGAGGTCTGTCTGCGACGAAAATTATCCTTGGCGGCAACCATATCGACCATACCGAAAACGTCATTTACCTAGGCGATAAATAGACGTCTGGCGTACTTCAAAATCATGACACTGTCAGGAAGGATCAGAATCGCAGCCCAGCCTGTGAACTCTGCGTACAGACTCTGGTCCAAGGAGAGTGCCATCTTGGAAACGAAACTGGGTATTCACAAATTATGCGGTGATTTCAATCCTCCTGTATAGCTCGGACACTTGAACACTGTTGCAAAGAGATCGGAAGTGTCTTAAAAATGTCCATACGCGAAGTGCGAAGCGCATAATTGCACTCCATTGGTATGACCTAGATACCAACACTGAAGTCGTCCGACAAACATATCTCTAGATAAATGTTTATATGGTGGACCGCTGTCGAATCTCCACCTTCGGTTATGTGGCCCACTCTCGAGGATGGCCCGGCTCGCTAGATCCTGCTCACGGCTGTCGAAATTAGTAAAAGTAAAGTAAAGTAAAGTATCCCATAGCATTACTATGCGAGGTGTTAGCGATCTCACATTTCAAAGGCTCGGCTATATGAGGGCGGTAGCCATCTCCTCTCCCTCGCCGCTTTTACTTCCCGGACTGAACCGGTACCCATTTAAGGCTGGGTCGATCCGAGAGCCATTGCGGTCTGAAAAAACACTACCGCCTCAACTGGGGAATGAACCCAGGACCACTCAGATGCGAAGCCAGAGCGCTAACCACTGCGCTACGCGGCTCCCGTCGAAATTAAGGGTGGGAAAAAAAACCTTGTCACACATGGATGCGCCCCCGGCTTCGCCCGCACAACACATGGCCAGGACAAATCGCCCGCACCTCATCATGGCCACAGACGATCAACGTGGCGGGCCTTGGTCCTCTAAGCGGATTATTATTATTATATTATCATGGCTTTCAGCTATTTTTAATCACAAATTATCAGCGCAAACGATAACATTTTCCAGTGTTTTCCGGGCTTTGAAATTGGGGAGCAAAGAAGTGGTCCACTACACCTTCTTGCACTCGTTAACGTCGACTATATGGAGGTGGGCATGGGACTAGCAAAGTTATAATGTACAAATTACTATAGAAGCTGCCGCTGCAGGAGCACACACGGCTTTGACGCAGTCTTCCATAAAGGTGCCATCTACAGTAGTGGGGCTAAACCTTTATAACGGGAAATGGTGGCCGAAGATGCAGTGCAGTGAATCAGCTGACAGCATCTACCGACCCGTAGTTGGCTGGTTGCATCTGGTTCAGTGACGCATTGTTGACCAAGGCTCTATTTCCCCACTAAGGGTCGGCTCTGCTAAGATAATAGGGATCGCAGATCTGGTTAATATATTAGGAATCCAAGGCCTGGCTAAGATAAAAGGGATCGCAGAACTTGTTAACATAATAGGGATTGCAGACTAGACTAAGATAATAGGGACCCAAGACCAGGCTGAGATAACAGAGAATGCAGACCTAGAAAAAAGGGATCGCACATCTTGCTAATATAATAGGGCTCAAAAACCTGGATAAGATAAAAGGGATCGCAGAACTTGTTAACATAATAGGGATCGCAGACCTGGCTAAGATAATGGGGATCAAGATCTACCAAAGATAATAAGGATCGCAGAAGTAAAGCAAGGCTGATCCCAAAAATGCCGTGTTGAGAAAGAATGTGCCGGGCCGAAAGACGCAGACATCGCAGCCTCGGTGTAAACTACGACACATCGTCTCAACGTCCTTTTCATGGTCAACACCGAAAAAGAGGACGCCCACTGAACGCCTGAGGATCAAATATCGCTCACTCCTTCAATCGTTGTCCATCGCGGAATCTAGATTTATATTTAACGTGCGATAGACTGGTTGTGTTGGTAACTAGTAGCTCTGAGTTAAGTTCTTATGGAAATGAATCACAGTGGCTCTTCTCACGTACTTGAGAAGGTAAACTGGTGTACCCCTAGCTGCAGTGCAATGCGTGAATCCTTGGAAGGCTCACCCCCAATATGAACTAAAGTGTTGATTCCCACCTCGTTGGCCAATCTGCTGTAACACACCATGCTTATAGGAGACCGAACGAGGCTGTGATGTGAAGGTCTTGATCGTTTTGTTTAACCTGACTATGTTCATTCGTTACGCTTGCCCGCTATAATAAATTTGAGGAGAAGCTGGACTGGTGGATAGAATGTCAGTCCGCTCACCACGAAGATATATATTCAAAACCACGGTAATATTTAACTTTCTTTGTTTTATCGAAGGCGGAATACAAACGAAAACTGCATACTTTGTCGTGACTGTAGTTGCAAGCAGCATTTATTCCTCGGTCGTACACATCCTAAATCCATCCAGTAAACATCAGAAATGAGAATATATTTCTTAATGAAACTTGTTTCAGCATGAAACCTGGGTCTTTCCAGGATTCAAACACATCCTATACAGACTGGTTATCCTAACCACTGAACCAGTGCACATGCTGTGTTTCATACGTAAAATGCGGCACAAAATATCTTGAGCTCCAACAAAAAAATATGTCTCGTCATCGTCTGTCGACGTTAGGACTTTATTCCCATTGCTGGGGTAGTCGATGTTTTTTCCGGTGGGCTGAGGACTAAAGGCCGCTCCGCCACTGTTGTCACCACGTCGTGTGTCCTGGCTATGTTTGCTTATTTCACCCTCAACAAATAAATAAAACATACCTTACCGGGGATTCGATCCACTACCCACCTTGTCAGCAGGCAATTATCGAAACCATTCGCTCACGCGCACCTTCAACAAAAAATTGCAATTGAAAACTGAGTGTGGGAGATTCAACGTGGCAAAGGTCCAAAGTTTGATTCCGGCTACCGACACATCTCTCCAGTCGATCCAGCTGTAAATATGTACACAGCTTTCTGTTTAAGGAAGAAGCGGCTCGCAGTATCTGTATGTGAGTTTAAGCCTGTTCTCATCCTCGCGGCTTTTTCCTCTCCGAGATGTTCAGAAACTGACACGAAATGAGTATTAATCAGGACCGCCTTTGGGATCGGAGAGTAATCTTCTTTGGCTTTTAATTAGGACAGCCTTTGGGGCAGTCAGTTGAAGCACAGTCGCTGACGACGCTCGTATAGGCCTTCTGGCTGAGGAGAAAAGAGAAAGTGTGAAGAGATCTAGGAACACCCCGGTAAGCCAACTTCCTCAGTATTGCTGTCCCTGATGAAGGTCTATTGGTCGTAACGTAGGTTTTTTTCGTGTTCTCGTCTCGGTGCGGTATCTGATCATACCCATTTTAAAATTGTTATTAAACTCAACCGTAATCAACTTTTACAAGTTTTTTTTCATGTTTTTTTCCCTCAGCATGGTTGTACGGTCTGTGGCAGGGACTGTCACTCGTGGATTTGTCTTTACTGCCATAGCAGACAGTGTCTAACTACATGAGAGCTGGACGAAACTCACAGGGCGACACGCGCAATGTCTACATAGGCTGAGGCGCATTTGATGATGAGTTTACAGTGAGGGTACGATATCTATGCCTTACGGCAAGAAACTTCCGATTTCAGCGGACATTTTTAGGGGGTACTGAGTTTGGATTCCCACTGCGATTCCTATTCTCTTAGTCATACTACACTTGTACAACATGTTTGCAGGGCCGTCGCTTGGGGGTAGAAAACGGTATTGATCAGTTCTGTTTCTCTGGCCCTGATGGAAGCAGGCAACTATGAGTCGCTGCTTGCTGTCAGCTCATTCACTATGATGCATATTCGGCCATGGAAAGTAATCAGGGACACACGAAACGGATCAAGGTTCTCACCTCACGTCAAACAAGGTTTGTCCCAACTGTCTGGCCAAAGACACTGTAAATCACCCACTGGTGAGATGCCTGATTATCCTCGCATTGCACTACAGCCTGGTAGGAATCTGGTTTCCCTTCTCAAATACGCATCGGGATGTAGAAAGAGTCACTGTAATCTGCTACAAAAGAAAGGTTGTCAAGAGTTAATCTAGCTCAGCACTATTAGCTTCAAGCAACAACAGATAAGCTGTTCTCATGTAAAAATGATTTTTAATGCTACTTTACATACGTTCAGCTGGTTAGAGCGCTTATTTTACCCGGCTACGGTGTCGAGGTTCAACTCTATCTATAGACACACTCATGTCTACCCAAATGTAAATGTGTACCTAACTTAGTCTAATAAACATTTTAACACTTAACTATTAGCGAGTGCTCCTTTCAACCAAGAGAAGTCTCATCAATACACTGTTCAATTATATCTTGTGCTACCTATGTCAATTGTGGTTTTTTGCTGGACAGACATATGTATAAGATCCAGAGCTGTGAGATGCGCTATGTGAGAAGTGCAGCCGGAAAGACAACCCGTGAATGAATCCTGAACACTACGCTAAGGCAGATGGTGTGGACAAAACCAGTTAGAGCCTACATTGACGCCACCACAATAAAGCGATTTGGTCATTTGGCCAAGATGCACTATGACCAGCCTACAGAGAGAGCATATCATAAGCAAGTCTCTGGTCCATGTGCAAGAGGCTGCCACACTCAGGAAGTTCAGGTTAACGACAGCCCAAGTCTTCCACCTAGTGAGTATAAGAAATAAAACGACGCCGTATGACAAGGGCTATAGGATACAAGATGAAACAGGCGCCTAATGTACGGATACCAATTGCAGAAACCAAGACTTACGTTTCGACGGATTTCTTATAAACACAGCATCTCCATGGAGGCGCTGGAGGTAATCGCATGGAGAAATTGCGTGATAAACAAGAGACCCCATCGAGAAAGTTGTAGGAGGAAGCTGCGTCAGGAGGGACACCTACTATGGACACGGAAAGTAAGTAAGCAAACAAGAAGACGAACAACAATTAAAGGCAACATTTGGATTTGCTAAAACTATTTTAAGTATTTGTAAATTAAATTCGTCAGCTGGAGACGGAATTTTTTTTAGTTTGCATATTGCGATCATGTCCGATACTTCTCTGACCTTAAGTCCTCTACGCATGTCTAGTACCTTCCTGGTCTGTTCTTTAATGCGCGTGCACCTTTTGGATTTATGAACTTTAGCAGCGTCAAGTCATTTATTGAGTAACTTAACAAGTTTGTCCAAGTGCTGTTTTGGAGATCCAGATATTTGGCAATCCCACTGCTTGATTTGATCTACAAGATTGATACCATTAAGCAGTGTTGTGGCTCAGTTTTCTGCTTTTGTAATGGACAGTGTAGGACTACTGAGGCTTTGATTGGTCTGTAGTCACTGCTGATTGGTCTGTGGTCACTACTGATTGGTCTGTGGTCATTACTGATTGGTATGTGGTCATTACTAATTGGTCTGTGGTCATTATTGATTGGTCTGCGGTCATTACTGATTGGTCTGTGGTCATTACTGATTGGTCTGTGGTCACTGCTGATTGGTCTGTGGTCATTGCTGATCGGTCTGTGGTCATTGCTGATTGGTCTGTGGTCATTGCTGATTGGTCTGTGGTCATTGCTGATTGGTCTGTGGTCATTGCTGATTGGTCTTTGGTCACTGCTGATCGGTCTGTGGTCATTGCTGATTGGTCTGTGGTCACTGCTGATCGGACTGTGGTCATTGCTGATTGGTCTGTGGTCACTGCTGATTGGTCTCTGGTCACTGCTGATTGATCTGTGGTCACTGCCTATATTCAAATGATGGAACACTTCTATATTTCTAACAAACATGATATCGTTGCACAATACATAGTCATTTTTCTGCCATTGCACTTCAGTTTTGAGAATGCCATGTCCATCTTTTCTCGAAAGGATTTGGGAAAAAAGTGTTAGTCACGAACAATTTGTCGCTTTCTTCGAAGATGGTTAAACGTGCTCCTCGATCATTTCTGTGGTCATCGGTAAAATTTCCCAGGTAGTGATCGCTTTTTTGTTTGCGACCAGTTCTGATATCAAAGTCACCGAGAGTAATCTTTCTATAGACAGGTAGACGTAGGAGCTGTTCAAGGTTTTCAAAGCACGATTCAGCATCTTCGTCGTCACAAACGCTATGACAACAGATGGACACATAGACCAAAGTTTTGGTGACCATATGCCTGCATACGTCTACATGACCGCCCACCTATGCGACGACGAGATGAACTGATCAAAGAACTAGGCCCGCATTATTACACCACTGCTAAGATCGGGACGAAAACTGAATATGGTTGACTTCCTCGCGTACAACATATTTTCTGAACCCAGGTTAACGAGATACGGGTGAACCTAAATTCACATCTAGAAGTCGACTTTAAGCAAGAAACTTTAACTTAACTTAACTTTACTTCTTTATACTGGTTTAGAAGACTCTGCAGAATCTGTATACAACCATTTTTATTTTTTTTTCAGTATTCATTTGATCTACTAATCGTATCCAATCTATTCTTGAATGCAATAATTGTCTGACACACACAAAATAGTTTCTGGAATCTAATTAGCGTCTAGAGAAATTAACTTAACTTAACTATAGTTCTTTATGTTGGTTTAGAAGACTGCAGTAGCTGTATAAAACCAGTTTTTTTTAGTGTTCACTTGATTTACAAATAACTATGCGCATCCAAACTATTCTTGAATGCAATTAATTGTCTGAGACACACAAAATAGTTCCTGGAACTTAATTAGTGTCCAGAGAAATTCAAAACGATTTCGTGCTAAGTTTGAAGGTGGTTTGCTTTAGCCAAATAATAGATTCTGTTGAGAAGACCTGATCAATCACAAGTCCACACGCCATTCGAAGAACACGCTGACGCTGGATAGAACAGATATTACTTATAATAATAGTATTGCATGACAGTCTGTGTTTTAGGTACACAGCGACAGGATGGCGAGATCCAGACCTTGGCACACGGGATAAAGAGTGCTCCACTCGGACTTTCTGAGCATATGTAGGGGATTGACTGAGTTGGAGCGGATTGCAAATGGTCTCACAATGTGTTTTTGGAGAATAGCAGCGCAGTGGTAGAGCACTCACTTTTTATAACAAAGGTATGGGGTTCAACTCCCGCTACTGGCAACTACAGGACACCCAGCTGTAAATGGGAAAACTACGTCACATCATCATTCTCAGGGCGAACGTCGACGAAGAGGTGTGACTAATTGAAAGTTGAAGTCCCCTTTAGCAAACACAATATGTGTATAAATACATATTTATAATGGGGAAATAGGGGATAAAGTTCGTGTTTGCCATATACTCGTACTTATATGAAATCACATCACGGACATAGCTACACAAATTCAAAGATTCAATAATTTCTGGCTGTATAGACAAATGTTAAGAATCCATCGAGTATATAAACGAATGCAAAAAAAATTACCGTTTCTATTCTTTATAGACATGTTATACGAACTGGAAACAGTAGCACCATGCGATGCCTATGTCTATTGCTGAGATTTGCTTGGAAGATTATTTTGCATGCGGAATAAACAGCCGCTTGATCCTGCAGTCGCCACACGCTGCATAGATTTTATGTTTTGTATTTTTTCCTCCGATTAATAAATTTTTTTAAAAACCGGTGCAGGGTCGAGATTTTTAACTCATGTCTTCATGAGCAAATAATAAACTTCCAAACCAGTCGGCCAGTCGTTACTGTGTTATGCAAAAATTGAGAACAGTTTATTGAACGGACTATTTTGCATCACAGGTGTTCACATATGTGCTCTGTTCGTTTAATTGTTGAGCGTGTCGACTACAGATCATGAACTGCATAGCTGTCGGGCCTTCTCCAGAATTGGTACCTGAATTCGGCAGGTAAGTAAAGTAAAGTAAAGTAACCCATAGCATTACTGCCGTAGGAGTGTGAGGTGTTAGCGATCTCATATTTCAAAGGCTCGGCTATATGAGGGCGGTAGCCATCTCCTCTCCCTCGCCGCTTTTACTTTATGGACTGAACCGGTACCCATTTAAGGCTGGGTCGACCCGGGAGCCATTGCGGTCTGAAAAAACACTACCGCCTCAACTGGGGAATGAACCCAGGACCACTTAGATGCGAAGCTAGAGCGCTAACCACTGCGCTACGCGGCAGGTGCTTATTTACAAATTGTTCCACTGGAAGAAATCAAACCGATGAAAAAAAAACCTCAGCAATTAATGATCTGTCAAAATGAGCACACATTTGATCGATCCTGGCACGTTGGAATTGAAAACCAAGATCACAACTCCTAGGTCACCGACGATACTGTCATATATCGATCATAAAAGAGCATTTTATTTGTGTCAAAGAAGCGCGGATCTTAGCTCCTGCATCTTGATAAATTGTCGCTCTCGTGGAGATCAAGATGCTGAATAGTGCAGGAGCTGTAGCGGTCATCGATCCAAATCTGACTGCTAGCTGCAAGGCCAGCTTCCCAGACCTGACAAGACACTTCTACATCTCTACGTGATGATTCTGGATAACAGGCTGCCACAGGACAGGTTGTTCAAGGAGAAGAGATCGAAGAGGGAAGGCTCACTGAGTACCCCAAAAAAGCCATACTGAAGTCGGATGTGTCGGGCGGAAAGGTAAAAATGTTGCAGCCAAGCTGTGAACTACGACACAACGCATTCCGTTTTCCAGACTACATCCTGCGACTTACAAAACCTCTTTCAGGGTTTGGTAGAGGGAGTTCACGAAGAAGAAGAAGAATAGAAAGAAAAGAAAGAAGAATATGAATTGTCTCTGACAGTGAGTTTGTAGTGGCACCTGTTACATCCAGGTGTGTGCTGAAGAAGGTGAACCGACGTCTTTCTCGGTGAAGAGCAAAATTAAGTTTCTCAGCGTAATCACCAATATGGGAATCAGTTTCGATCACAATTTCGTTGACCAGGCTGCTGTAACACGGTGTGTTTTCAACTCTAGGGGTGGCGAGGCCTTAGCCAGTATGTCAGAAAATGAAACGAAGATAAATCAGGGCCAGGTGAAATATACTGACCCAAGTCGCCATCTCACGTCCTCGTTCGTGCTCCTGGCAACATCCTGTTAGCAGTCTGACCAACGAGGTGGGAATCGATACTCTAATCATCTTAGTGGCGAGCCTACTAAGGGGTCTGTATTGCACTTCAGCAATGAGGACTCCGGCCGACATTCTCGACACGCCTCTGGATTAATGAAGAGTCACTGTAATTATCTACCAAACAAAGAACATCAAGAACGAACTCATTTCCGCAGGACTAGCCTCGAACAACAATAATAGCTGTGGGGAACAGGTTATAGAAGGAATCGATAATGGAAGACAGTTTAACCAACGGCCTTGAAGATAATGTCAGAATCTATAAGCAACTGTTGGGAGTAGAAGTGAAGGCAAATGCTCACCTGTAACAGATGGCCTAACACACAGTGATCATTATGAAAGTGGGAATCTGTAGAAATCTACAAAAATATGTAACCATTAATGTATACAATTTTACTATACATTGGTTTATGTTACGCTTCTGTATGCATGACGAGAAGCGAGAATAGACCCGCTACCACGCTGAGCGTTTGTCGTAAAAAACGATTAATAGTGCTGTCTAGCCTCTTTCTCGGTCTGCAGATCGAACCAAGGAGAGATGTACCCTGGAGAACCCCATTATACTGAGTGAAAAGAAGCTCTTGCTACACGGGAAAATGAAATGACAACACCTGTAAGGGAAAAGAAAACCAAAAACTCAATAGTGAGTTACCACTCTAATGTCGCGTTATTTTATAGCTAGTTATGACTGAAATGGGCTACTATAGCCAGTCGTGACTGAAAGGGGCTATATACTAAGACACCTTCTAGTTAATCACAACAGCCAAAAGCCCTTTGATTGTGCATCTCCTCTAGAGGAAATAGATAACGGTAATTCTATATAGTACTGATATCCTAGAGAGATCTACAGGGCCGCTCAATGGGGAGGAAAGAATAGCGCCCCTGCACATCAACCCATGTTGTAAAAGGTGACTTAAGATGACTGTGCATGGGCCAGCAACGTCTACGGTTTAAATAAATTAATAAAGAAACCGCCAGTGTAAAATCATGCAACTTTGGTGCAGTCTTTCTGGAAGCGGTCAAGCTAGTGGTGCCTTAATACTCCGTCTGTGCTGAAACAGAGACACAAGAAGACATCACTAAATGGCGAAGTGGCAGAATGTTCCTCTTTCACTGCTAAAGGTACGGGATTCAAATCTGGTTACCAGCATGCTCCAACTGTAATTGGAAATGTGGGTTACTGTCATGCAAAGAAAGTGAATGTGTGGAGAGAACTAGCAAGCCCACCTCATAAAATAGATGCTGCCTAGTACAATGAAGACTAACACTTCATCCCAGACAGCAGGGCTGTATTGTCGCTTTATCATAAGTTACCATCGGAAAAGAAGTGTTAAAGACATATTTCTTCAAATCCGTGTCAATTTTTTTTTAATTTGGGAATAACAAGTTCTCTTTCTCGCCGTAAGACCCTATTCCGCCTCCATGTGAAATCCATGTAAACATACTGTCAACACCCATGCAGACTAGCTTAAAGAAAATAAATGGAAGAGGGAAAGCAAACCCGGACCCCAAAACGCCGTGCTAAAACAGGATTATCGGGTCGATATGTGCAGAAATTACAGCATGACTGTAAACTTCAAATACAGCGTTGCATCGTTCTATTCAGGAAGAGCATCGAAGAAAAAGATTACGAAGAAAAAGAAAAAGAAAAAGAGGAAGAAAAAAGAAGCAGAGGATGAAAAAGATTGAAGAAGAACTGTTCAGATAAAGATGAAAAAAAGGACAAGAAGAAGATAAAGAAGAAGGAAAAAATAGAAGAAGTAGGAGAAGCAGAAGAAGAAGAAGAAGAAGAAGAAGACGGAGCGAACAAAGATACTCCAAATATGCTGGCATGCAATCTCTGAAAACAATACTCAAATGCTATACACAGGAATACAAAAACGAAACAATGCCTACGGTCAAAAGCAGAATGAGAAGCACTAAACAAGGCTGTAGATATATATATATATATATATATATATATATATATATATATATATATATATATATATATATATATAAACCTACTAAAATATGCTATATGATGTCAGTGTTTGTACGTTATCTGAAATGGAACATTTTTTTATCAACCATTTTAATGGTTGGAGGAAGGAGGGACGCGCCAGGGGGCCCCTTCACTAATCGCACGCCAGTGATCACCACAATTCAATTCAAGCTAAAATATTTCAGATATGTGGCAGGAAAAATAACTTCAGAAAACTGGATTGACGTTTGTCGTGTTCGTTTAAAAAAAAAGACGATTGTGGTAAATATATTAAAATAGACTTTTGTGGCAGTAGTTTTTATAATACTGTACTTTTCGTGTTAGTGATTTTAAAATAGAATTTTGTGGCAGTGGTTTTTATAATACTGTACTTTCGTGTTAGTGGTTTTAAATAGACGTTTGTGACAGTGGTTTTTATAATACTGTACTTTCGTGTTAGTGGTTTTAAATAGACGTTTGTGACAGTGGTTTTTATAATACTGTACTTTCGTGTTAGTGGTTTTAAATATACGTTTGTGACAGTGATTTTAAAATAAGACTGTTGCGGCAGCTGTTTATAAAATATTGTACATTCGTGTCAGTTGTTTTAAAATATACTTTTGTAGCATTGGTTTTACAATGACCATTTGTGGGATGTTAATATAGTTTATTCTCTCATTGGAGACAAAAGTGTTACGGCCTTCAAGATCTCATTTTCCTTCTGAAATTGGATTCACCATATTCTTTTTCTCGCCAACTTTGCATGCATAACTGTAAGTCGGGTTAAGTCATGTACCAATTAACAGCTAGGCCGGCTGTAGCGTGCCGAAACCGAGAGGCACACCGGCGATAGACAAGAAGGGTGTTATTAAAATGGACTTTTGATCTAGTGAGAGTAGCAGGTGACTAAAACATATACAACACTAATATGGTATTGCTTGATAAGGTCTCCAGTGGTATGCCGTCGTTGGCAATACATTGCTGAAACTTGATATTAATCAATGGAAAGGATACATTTGACTAAACTACGTTTTTTTTCAAAGTACAACCGGTTACAATAACAAGATGGAACAGCTTCAAATTCGTTAAAGACAGGTCTAGATTAGATATTATGAAGTATTCTTCTAGTCAGAGACTAGTGAATGCTTGGAATGCATTGTCACTTGATTTGATAGAGGCAGGGTCAGTTAATGCATTCAAAAATAGATTGGATGCTCACAGTTATTTTTAATATCGGTGGAGTGGAAAAAACTAATTGTATACAGACTCTGTAAAACTTTTTAAACCAGTAAGGAAGTTAAGTTAAGTTTCTCCTTGTTGGTGATTTAAATAACTCTTGGCGTGGTAGCATAAACACGTTCTTTTGCCATATGAGTGTTAACATTCTTTTGAATCCCCATGTAAGTAAAACTTTTGTGGTGACAGTTTTGAATGTAATTTTGTCAGACGTAAAGATGTTGTTATCTCATAGCTGCTGAGCAGCCCTGCTCTTGGCAGCCCAATGCCATTCTTATATAGATACAGGTCTTCTACGGTGGTTTCACTGCTCCGTACAGTGTGTTGGCAATTGTCGGCAGTGTTTGTTAGAATCTTGTCCTATGTCCACAAACGCCTTGCATACTATGCGTAGGTGTCTAACTGTTTCATCATGATGAAAGCAACGTCTGCACAGGGAAAGGTGCTGTGGATTGATTTGGTTCAAATGGCTTTCGTCTCTGGTGTGTTCGGAACTGACAAATAAGACTGATCTCTTCTGTGTATTTTATTTAGGCCATAATTACTTTTTCCTTTGACATTTCGCTAAATTCACCACGACCTGTTGTTCTCTATGCCAACATGTTCATCCAGATTGTACTGGTATTAATCTTAACAATAAGTTTTACTGTATCATTAACGCACAGTCTATCCAACTGTTGTTTGGAGGTTTCTGTTTGTGGCAATCTGTCAGCCATCTCGTTTCCTGGAAGTCCGTTATATCCATCGATTCATTGCAAGGTGACATTAATCCAGTGGGCACTGATTCATTGTTATTGATAATATTCCCAACCAAAAATTTGCCCTTTTTGTTGTATGAGGTGTGCTTCAGTATACGTAAAAATGATACAATAGACTCTATTGTTAATGATGAAGAATCGATTTTCTAGAATCTACCATTTTGTAAGCTTGCGGAATGAATAGTAGCCTGTCTCGCTCCTTTCTTTAACTAAGTCGCGCAACAATTTACAACTTGGCTGTTGTTGTTGAATTCCCATAATGATGATTGTTGCTGTTTTGTGTACCCTGAAGCTAGGCGTTAGGCGTTAGATGACGGGATACAGCAGTTTTACTCACATTCCGAGCGTGAAGATGAAGGTGGATCGGTTCCTTCAGGCTGTTACAGAACGTAGTACTGATTTTAAAGGACTTCTATTTGATATTTCTTGGTGAGGTTAGAAAATCAACCTTTGTTGGCAAGGTTTGAAAATCAACTGTTGTTGATGAAGTTTTCTATTTCATATTTGTTGGTGAGGTTTGAAAATCAACTTTTGTTTGTAATGTTGACTACTCGACTTTTGTTGGCAAGGTTAACTACTCGACCTTTCTTGATGAGGTTTAGAAATCGACTTTTGTTGATGAGGTTTCAAATCGGAATTTGTTTGTGAGCTTCCTCGAAGTCTTTTCTTGCTACATGTATTATTATTGGCTTTTGATGGTGCAGTTGTCAAATTTGATTTTATTGGGACAGATTTTGTTCTAATGGACATTTAGAAGAAGCATGTTTATAATCGGCTTTTGTTGATAAAATGTATTAATGCAGCTTTGTTTTAACATGCAGTTGTCTTTCATTACTCTTTCATAACTTTCGAATCAAGTGTTGCAGATGTGGCTACGGAATGTGCATTTGTTTAATGGCTTTAAAAAATATATTTGTAAATGATTTGTTCCTCTGGGCTTTATTCTAGATCCTGCAAGTGTGTTATTTGAATTAGCTTTTGTTGTCATTTATTCAACACAAACGGTCCTTGAAGAAACGTTATTTGAAAATTACAATTAAAATAACCAGATATAATAACTAACATATACAAAACAATATATATATATATATATATATATATATATACATACATATATTTCAATGTTGGTTACGAGTCATTTTTATAGGTTGAATATGACCAAAGATCAAAGTAAATGGTAAATGTTTCGGACATAATTTCACCATAAAAAACTAACCAATACTCTAAGCAATTATCGCATACATTTATAATAAATGTCACGCTTATTGTAAACGATTTAGATAGTCTTAGCTAAGTTATCTTCTGTACCTAATGAAGATCGATTGGTGATAATACAGATTGTGGTTTTATATTTCTACACAGCCCCAAGCAATACTAATACAGACATGATGCTACCAGTATTTACGCTGTATACAACATATTTAAAAGATCAAGAGAAAATAATACTAGCGATGTAATTAAGGAAACAAATGAAAGCTTAGCAACTTAGCTGCGTTGAGTCCTTGATATGGATGTATCCACAGGAAAAACACGGAAGATTGATATAAACACTACAATTTGCATAGAACTGAAACATTATTCTTTCCTATCTGATTCCCTGGGTCAACGAGATTTCATTATCTTTATTTTCTTTAGCAAATTATGGGATATTATGTTTCCAACAATAATGGCTTATCCACACTCTTGATTTGTGTTGGTTGTGTGAAGGGCTCGGTGTGCATAACATGAGCTGGAGTGCCTTCAACCCTACAGTCTATTGATGTTAGACTGCACTATTATATGAGACACGCTATCAGTGTGGCAGTGGTCCTACTCTTGTCTCTGTTACGCAACTCAGAGCCACCCGGAATCCACCGGAACAAATACATTTCAATAAAACACACTATGCTAATCTCAATACATTGAAACAGCGACACTTCGCTCACTACACCAACGAATCGGAAATCAAATAAAAGCAGTGCTAAAATATAACTTAAGTAGTTACTGTAATAATCCAGGAAAATATTAGAGTAATAATATCCAGTGTAGTGCCAGAAGGTACTTGGATACCTTGATTAAACAATAAATGTAGTGTATTTCCTAGCCCATGCTCAATGCAAACCTGCAGGCCTCAATGTACACGAAAAGTGAACAGGCTAAAACTCTTAAGAAACTCCGGATTCAGATCGCGATTTGGGCTTGCCGGGGAAGCGGAAAAATAAAAAAGCCCCGACTGTTGTGCATAGTGGCCGCATGGGACAACAGCAGCTACGCCACTCCACTCGGGTGACTGCGCCATAGGGGAACCTGTTTGACGGGGACAAGCTCAACCCGCATTCACTGCTGACTCGCTTAGCTTAGAAGCCCTGCGCAGTCCCTTATGTTCTTGTCATGGGCCAGAGACCCCGATTGGTTGGCTTCTAATCACAATAGATATGTGGAAAGTACCTTTGGTGGGGAAACCCCAAGTTTATTTCATCGCCTTTTAATTCAGCCACGGGACGTTACCTGGTCAAGAGAGTATTCACCCAAGGCGTGTAATAATTATTTCCCCTTAGTGGGTACAATACAACCTTGTCATGGCAGAACATGGTTCCATACCCCTTTACACCCAGTAACCAGACTCTATCTATCTATCTATCTATCTATCTATCTATCTATCTATCTATCTATCTATCTATCTATCTATCCATCTATCCATCTATCTATCTACCTATCTATCTTTATATCTATATATCTATCAATCTATTTATCTATCTATCTATTTATCTATCTATCTATCTTTTTTTCTATCTATCTATCTATCTATCTATCTATCTATCTATCGATCTATCTATCGATCTATCTATCTATCTATCTATCTATCTATCTATCTATCTATCTATCTATCTATCTATCTATCTATCTATATATATATATATATATATATATATATCTGCCTGTCTGTCTATCTATCTATCTATCTATCTATCTATCTATCTATCTATCTATCTATCTATCTATCTATCTATCTATCTATCTATCTATCTATCTATCTATCTGTCTGTCTATCTATCTATCTATCTATCTATCTATCTATCTGTCTGTCTATCTATCTATCTATCTATCTATTTATCTATCTATCTATCTATCTATCTATCTATCTATCTATCTATCTATCTATCTATCTATCTGTCTATCTATCTATCTATCTATCTATCTATCTATCTATCTATCTATCTATCTATCTATCTATCTATCTATCTATCTATCTATCTATCTATCTATCTATCTATCTATCCATCCATCCATCTATCTATCTATCTATCTATCTATCTATCTATCTATCTTTATATATATATCTATATTTATATCTGTCTATCTATCTATCTATCTATCTATCTATCTATCTATCTATCTATCTATCTATCTATCTATCTATCTATCTATCTATCTATCTATCTATCTATCTATCTATCTATCTATCTATCTATCTGTCTATCTATCTATCTATCTATTTATCTCCATACCATAGTCAAGAGCTGTTTCATCGAGTCTTCTGACCTATTCCTGGAGTTCTGCTTCTGAACCCGCCAATCCATCGATATCATCTGCAAAACGAAGGTTGGTAATCGTTCGGCCCCTTATCTTGACAGCACAAAACGTGACCTCCAAGTGCCTCACTCAGAATTCCCTCAAGGAATATATTGAAAAGAGTTGAACAAAATTCAACGTGGGAAAAAAAGGAGACCAAGAAACAATTACGTCACACAGGTTACCAAGAACATTGGGGGGCAGACTTATTTTGAGCTGAAAAGTCCTACTGAGAACAGAGGACAGTGCCATGTCATTATCAGAAGACGTCAACGTCAGTTACTGGTCTGACTAAAAGAGGACAATGGAGTGACATGATCAGAAGATTTCAACACCAGTCTCTAAACTGACTAACCAGATGATGATAAAGATCTGCATTATTTTGTATTGTAATGGGCTTGTTAGAACATTCAGAGGCGTAAACTCGGTGGTGGATTGCAGAATTGTCTCTATGTTTGGAGTAAAGTTGTGAATACGAAATAAAAAGCTGTCAACCAGAGACTGTGGCTGCATGGAGATCAAAACGAGACATATTCTCCATCATGCAAAGACACGACAATCACCCGTTTTTCTACATACGCGATTACAAGTCAATACAAGAAGAAGCAAGGTGGCTCAAATAATGGACTACGTTTTTTGGAACATGGAATATCGGATAGAGTGTCATGGCGTTTTTTCTGGTAACCTCTATATCCTATGGTAGAAGAGGAACCGTTAAGCAAATACGTTCTTCGAGTATTAGTATCCGTGTAAGTAATTTGCATGTCCTTTACATAACGTCGCTTCTTACAACTGCTAACCTATGTGGCTGATATAAGTTTCTTGGCAAGTATGCAGTACTGTATGTTGTGATTAAGTCGTCGGCCTCGTGATCAGGTGGTGTGGGTTCGACTTCGGACTCCGCCGTCTTTGTCACGGGTGCTTCATGCGAAGTCGCCTGCATCTCGTAGTTGCCTCATAGTCGTCTTGTCCTTGACTTGCCATTGGAGTCGGACGGCACAAGACGAGAGAGTGAGGATAAAAAGTAGAGCAGTTAATCCTTACTAAAAATAGCGCTAGCAAAATAAATTATACCTTCATCGTCTACGATGGACGGCGGCCTTTGCCTTTGCCTTGACGTCTTGTGTCCATCTACGCTTTGGTCGGCCTCAGCATTGTCTTCCTGGAACAATGCCCTCCAAAACTAATTTTTCCAGTCCGCCATGATGCTCGATTTGGCCGAAAAACCTCAGTTTTTGAGACATAATGTGACTTATAAGCCAGTTCTCTTCGACACTCAGATCTTGCAAGAGGTCTTTATTTGTTACTTTCTTTACCAAAAGTATTTTGAAGATTCTTATGTAGCATTGTGTATCGGAAGCCCCGATCCTCTTTCATAAAATATGTGTGATGGTTCACAGCTTACTGTAGATCTAAAGTAGACCATAGATGGTCCATGTCTCTCATCCGTACATTGCCATAGGGAATACGCATGTTATGAGGATCTTGAATTATAATTTTTTTGTATTATTGTGCTTACATTTTGCATACTATTCATTTTCAGCATCGCTATGAATAATCGTCTCCTTGTACCGTTGCACAGACCCCATCGTTTGTTAACGAAGAGCCAATGTATTCAAAGTAGTCGACCTGTTCAATTTCTTAATTACCAATAGTGATCTTAGGTTGGAATTTGTGTGTGCCAATGAACATTATCTTTATTTTTGTATATTCATGAAAAGATTCTGATCTTCACTTTTCTTCTGAACGAACTTAAGCATTTGTACTAGGCCCTCCACGCCGTTTTAGAGCGTAACTTGTGTCATCTGCATATTTTAGTTCTGGAATCTCCTTTCCTCCAACTGAGTATCGTTGACATTCATGCTACATCTATGGAGGTAACTCCATTGTGCATACTACTAAAATAACAATTGCATTTTTAATTAATTTAATTTAAGAAAAGGATGATCGAATCAATCAATGATCCACCAACATTCCTCTTCTTCTTCGTCGTTCGTTCTCAATCTCCAGCTACTAAGCGCTGAGGTGGCTTGCAATTAGCAGAATGTAGTCTAGAGATCGAAATGAGTTGTGTCGGAGTTCACAGCTTGACTGTCACATTTTCATCTTTCGGTCCGACACATCCGACTTCAGCATGGCATTGTTGAGTTCTCGGTTAGTCTTCCTCTTTGATCCTTTCACTTTACTCACTCTGCTCTGTTGAGTTCTTGGTTAGTCTCCCTCTTTGAACCTTTCACTTTGCTCACTCTGCTCTGTTAAGTTCTCGGTTAGTCTTTCCTCTTTGATCCTTTCACTTTACTCACTCTGCTCTGTTGAGTTCTTGGTTAGTCTCCCTCTTTGAACCTTTCACTTTGCTCACTCTGCTCTGTTAAGTTCTCGGTTAGTCTCCCTCTTTGAACCTTTCACTTTACTCACTCTGCTCTGTTGAGTTCTCGGTTAGTCTTTCCTCTTTGATCCTTTCACTTTACTCACTCTGCTCGAGTTCTCGGTTAGTCTCCCTCTTTGAACCTTTCACTTTGCTCACTCTGCTCTGTTAAGTTCTCGGTTAGTCTTCCTCTTTGATACTTTCACTTTGCTCACTCTGCTTTGTTGCGTCATGTTATCCAGGAGCACCGCGTGGAGGTGTAGAAGGGCCATGGCAGCCCTGAGTTCGCTGTCCTTGACTCTAGCAGTTAGCGTTTGAGGCGCTGGCCGCTGCAGCTCATGCTCTGCACATCATCTTGATCCCCATATCTCGGTTTCACTATCAGTAAGCAATGCCAATAAGAATTCGGGAGAATTATGGACAGGACAGTCAATATGTTAAATAAAATGAGAAACGTACGACAGAACACGAGCAAACAACAAAAAACAAAATTAGAAGGACATGCATCTATCATTTGCAAAATAGGAATGCGGAACAGGTAACGCCGAACATATACAGAAGAAAAAAAAGAAATCTTTTGAGTTAAAATGCTACAGATAATTTCTCAGAACAGCGTGGACAACGAATACGAAAACAAAGACGTACCGTTTACCCTGACCTTTTCGATCCTCCCACTTAGTCATTCTGTCCTGTTCCAGTCTGTTATCGAAGATCACCATGTGAAGGTGAAAAAGGGTATTGGCTGCTCTGGTTCGCTGGTCATCGCGCTGGCAGTCACCTTTGGGGCCCGCACTGCACTGCTCGGCATCTTGATTCCCAGAACTAGAATGAACCAATACATTTTACCGAACTCGTGCCAGTCATAAGTCGGATTTCGGAGCTTCTACATTTTATCTGCTGTAAATAACGAATATGTTACAATAAACATGTACATTTTGGCCATAATTCTAGTTATTTGACAAGCCTTACGAATTAATGTATACTTATCTTCTCTAGATCTTGTTTTCAGAGGCAGTACACTCAGCCGCGCTAGCGACAAACACCGCTTCACAGCGGTAACACAGATCAGCTGTTAATAGTGTTACCTTTGCTTCTTTCTATTTCTATATTCAAAACTCCTTTTCGTTTCCTACTGATAGCAGCTCAAAGCGTTACATTATTTTGCTCATATGTTCTGTTTTTAAAAAAATTATTTGTACTTTTACCCTTTATCTGGCATCATGCCAAAAGAAGGAACTACACTACAGAACTCCCCAAGTATGGATTCACAGAAGACAAAGGGCAAATAAAGCCATAACGTATCTCTTGTTTGAAAGTATTAGGACAATACTATAAGAGTTGAAATAAACGATGACAAGAGATGCAAAACGCTACGGAGAGAGATGAAAAATACCACGGCAGGTGATGAAAGACACCACGACATGAGATGAAAGACACCACGGCAGGTGATGAAAGACACCACGACATGAGATGAAAGACACCACGGCAAGTGATGAAAAACGCCACGGCTGGTGATGAAAGACACCACGACAAGAGATGATAGACACTACTCAAATAGATGCAGGGAACCACTCCAAGAGACAAAAGACACCACTCCAATGGAAGAAAATAACCACTCCAAGAGATGAAAAAAACCACTTCAAGAGAGGAAACACACCACTCCAAGATACAATAGACAACACGGCAAGTGATAAAATACACACCGGCAAGAGATTAAAAACACCACGGCAAGAGATGAAAGATATCATCGCAAGAGATGAAAGACACCACATCATGAGATTAAAAACACCCCGGCAAGAAATTAAAGACACCATCCCAAAAGATTAAAAACACCACGGCAAAATATAAAAGACACCACGGCAAAAGATGAAAAACACCATCCAAGAGATGAAAGACATCACGCCAAGAGAAGACATTGGGCTAGGCATGAGTACACATGAGTACCTATGCGAAATATGATACTCGCGTAAAACAGATGCTGATTAGCTTGAGTCACTCAGAGAGACTTTGTGAAAGCAGCGATATCACATACACACACCGTTGGGCTGGACATATGGTTTCTGTTTCTGTTTCTAAGAATCGACGTCACTGCACTCCGGGCATACCCATAGGTGCTCAGTCTCTCTCTCATCAAATGGCGTAACGATGCTGATGGTCCCTGTAGCTCGCTGGTTTTACACTCTTCTGCGCCGTCCTTTCATGCGCCCCACTCTGCTCGAACCATAATGTCAAACCTTTGCAGTCTGTGGATTGCTGCTTCATCTAGCAGGCGGTCATTGATTGATTTCAAAATGTCACTTCAATCCATCACTAATGTGCCCATAGTGGGAGCTTGTGAAGCAAGATATCGGCTCTTTCATTACCCTGAACCGCAGCATGAGTAGGACAGTAGATCTAGATCAACGCCTGGAGGTTTTTAGGCTTCAACAGCTGCTATCCACTCGTACCTAAGCCATCCCTTCTGTACTTTCTGAAGTACGGCTTGCACGTCTGTCACGATGACTGTCCTTGTTATAGAAGTCTCGGATATCCATTTCAATGCTGAGGTCACTGCTTCTCATACTGGAGGTTGTTGACATGTATGCCCTACGGCGCTCAGCCACGACCTCTCCTCTCACTCTAGCCAAGAAATCCCAGCCTGATATCCGACTGCTCACGACTGATCCGTCGGTTTATATGACAGCGTCACTCTCCTGGGTGTTCTGAGTTATCAACTCATTTACCTCATGCTTTGCTCTATCGTTGCTCCGCTCTCTGCATTCCTTGCCTAAGGTTGTGATTATTCTCTGGTACTCTATCATTCTATCACCAGTGTGGACATGTGGTATGCATACCTAATAACAGATGGACATTTAGAACAATTATTTGGTGGCCATATATGCCTGTACATATCCACGGGTCACCTACCTATGTGAAGGCGGAAGGACTGACCACATACCTAGGCTGTCATTGGTACAGCGTTGAAAAATATCGGCACGCATACACAATATTGTTGGCTTTCTCGCATATGGAACAACCGGATTGACGCCGGGGATAATGTAATAATGGCATGTGTTAGCAAGCGCTGACTGCAAAATCTTTCAAAAAGATTCCGCTGAAGAAAGATTTGGATAATTTCCGCTGACATCTATCTATCTTCAAAACCGCGAGAATACTTTTGAGAATTTGAAAATGTCTATCAAAAGACAACATTTGGAAGCAGATTGAGAGGTACGGTTGATCAATGTTCTGCATGAAGAGTTAGCTCTGAAGTCATTCCAACTCTGCGGTGATCGTATCCAACGCTACTGCCATCGTATCCTACGCTGCTGCCATCGTATCCAACGCTGCTGCTATCGTATCCAACGCATTGAAGCTGATATCCAGTTCCATAGAGAGTTCCCTGGGTGTAGTCCTCCGATTTGCGCGGGTGAGCTGGTTTAGACGTTCTTCATTGTGTGGTGTAACTGCTGTGCATGGCCGTCCGGAAAGTGGCTTGTCCTTCATGTTGCTTTCGCCACTGCTGAAACGCACAACCCGCTGCATCACTATGCTAACTTCCACTGTTTCGTCTCTATAGACCTTCAGCAAGCTTCGATTAATGTCAATTGGTGCAACATTTCCCACATAGAGGAATTAAATAATACACCTCTTTGACAGACACCATTTAGTCAGATTGCCCCTCCACTGCTAGCTATTGGACTGAAATAAAATTGCGCGGATATTGGCGTGAAGGCTCAAACTTTGTTTTATACTTCAAAATTCTACTTCTGACATCGATGGACATCATAATAAAATAGGAGACATTATTTTTGGAGTGCCCCTCGTATTAGAGGAGATTTGGTCAAACCTGTATCTGTTAAAATGGCAAAAATTATGTGGAGCCAGAAATAATTCTTTGGGCCTGGATTTAGTGCTTTTGTTTGAAAGAGTTGGGAAAAATATCATTTCTATCCTAACAGAATAGTTGTTGCTGTTATCCCATAGCTGCTGAGCAAACCTGCTCTTGGAAGCCCAATGCTATTCTTATATAGATACAGATCTTCTTCAGTTGTTTCCCTGCTCCGTATAGTTGGCAAATGTCGGCAGTGCTTGTAAGAATCTTTTCCTCGTGGCAGCAAACGCCTTGCACTCAATGAGTAGATATCGAACTGTTTTACGAGGATGAGAGTAATGTCTGCTCAAGGGCACGGGCACTGGGGATTGATGTTGTTCAAGTGACTATTGGCTCTGGTCTGTCCTGTTTGGAACTGAAAGTTGAGACTTTGATGTCTTCTATGTAGTTTATTTATGTCATCGTTACTTTTTGGCTGTGACATTTCTCTAAACATAATACTAGAGGGAACAAGTTTGTGTTTCAATCAAGCAGAGCAGACATTTAGCTACTCGATCGTGATGAGACTACAAATGGCATTAGTAATTCAAAGCTGACGGTCTATACAGGGATTTTTATACAATTAAAGAAGAAATGTTATCCTGTTATCCTCTTGATTCAGTAAGTAGTGGATACATTATAAATCTGACCTGATGTGTTGTCGTTCTTCCTTTGGTACCCCGCATTCAATGAACACGTATTTGGCCGAATTTGCGTTATCATACAATCCGTGTTTCCTACATTCGGCCGACTCTAAGATTTGTATGCTATGATCTTCCATGAAGAAAAACCGTTTCGGTAACACGCAGTCATAGGCCACACACACTTAACGCAATACGCTCTAACTTGGTAAATACATTTTCGTTCGTGGAACACGTAACTATTATTCTGTTCAATGGAATATTTCATTTAGCTTTATTTAAGAATAACATTTCAATCTCAAGTGTATGTAAATCGTATATGAGGCAGGCATAATCTCCCTTCTCTAATGAATTTGTATTTCTTGTTTCAAGGTTTAGAATGTAAAGGGTTAAAGTTGCCAATTTGTACTTCAGCTCGATGTTTGTGTCCGTCACCTTCACCCTGTTTGTAGATTGCATCGTAGGTTTGTATGCCATATTTGCCACATTCCTATTTACTTAAACACTTGTTTAAAAAGTTGTACATCGCCTATCGACAGGCTTGTCATGCCATAGGATTACTTTTACACAATTTCTATGAGTTCCTGTAAACATAACGACAGATGGAACAAGAAGTCAGGGAGGCAATTAGAAGAAGCCCTAACTACAAGGTCCAATATGTCGACAGATGCCATAACAGGGGTTGTTAGTTTCCCATCGCAAGCAATGATGGCGACACAATTAGACGGTTCTGTCTTGATGATGTAACTTCCGCTGTATTTGGATTACAGTGAGGAAGAAGTTGCGCTGGTCATCAACCTCGCTCTCTGGTCCAGAACTTCTTTGGCCAGTGACAAGGAATAAGTCAAGACTATTGGAGGTAATTCAGGATGGTTCAACCTTTTTTGACTAGAGGTCGCTTGAAACCTGCGTGGCTCGAACCCACTCCGTTTCTGTTCATCTCTATAATAGCGAGTACATTACCGCTCGACCACAGCATCACGATGGCTCAAAAAGATCTCTAAACAGACGTGGGTTGAAGGGAACATACTTGGCGATTGGAAAGGAGCTGTGGTGGTACCTATTTGAAAAAAACAAAGGTAGAATAAAGGATTGTAGATCGAATATGGGCATATCCCTCATTAACCGCATAAGACGTAATGGAGAAATATAGTGTGGGGGTCAATTACTGAATGGCATTCGAATCTTGAACGTACACAGCAATGGGGCGGCACGAACAAATGCCGGTATTATAAATTGGTTTCCAGTGCCCAGGGGTGTACAACAATGGTGTATTATTTCTCCACGTTGTATTCATAATGTGTATAGGATACAATCACAGATGGACCTAACCCCCACGAGGAGTCCCGCAATGAACTGTTGTTGATGATCAAGTAATCTTTTTTTCAAAAATGAACATGATATGTAACTTCACCTAACCCAACGTTCTTTAACCTTTTACACCCGCCATCCGGCTAAAACATAAAAATATTCCATGAACCGGATAAAACAGAGTAAATATTCCGCGGACTGGCTGGGAGCTGAGACAGATACAACAAAAAACAAACAAACAATGTAGATAGTATTCTTGTTGATTAAATCCAATGTTATGAAATTTCTTCCTGATTTTTAGTGGCTTGATGACCCAACATTTATTGTACGATATCTTGGCATGGCTTCGTTCGTTCTTAATTTCCCGCTACAAAGTAATGAAAGGGTTTGCAAATAGCAGAATGTAGTCCAGAGAGCGCAATTCGGTATGTCGTAGTTTACAGCTTGACTGCGATATTGCAGGCATTTTTTTTAGTACAGGGTTAGCCTTCCCTCTTTTATCCCTTCTCCTTAGCCAGTCTGCTCTGTTGCAATCTGTTATCCAGGATCACCGCATGGTGGTGTAGAACGGTCTTGGCAGCTCTGGTTCGCTGGCCATGACTCTAGGAGTCAGCTCTGGTTCGCTGGTCCTAATACTAGGAGTCAGCTCTGGTTCGCTGGCCCTGACGCTAGCAGTCAGCTATGGGTCGCTGACCGCTGCAGCGCACGCGATGCTCAGCTAGTTAACCCTACCGAACATCTAACATGTAATGCTTTATTAGCTCTTCACCAATACTAAGCGGTTTTTATTTGTTATAGCTATTCGAAGAACAACTAAATAAGACGATTGAAGTAGCGACTTGTCACTAGCCGTCATTTTCATTTGGCTTTTTTTACTTTCATCTGGCAATCTGGTAATCTAACATCTCGTAATCGGGAAATCTGGTAATCTAACATCTGGCAATCTGGTAATCTGACATCTGGTAATCTGATATCTGGTGGTCTGGTAATCTGTAATCTGGTACTCTAATATCTGGTAATCTGGAAATCTGGTAATCTAACATCTGGCATCTGGTAATATGACATCTCATAATCTGGTAATATGACATCTGGTAATCTGACATCTTATAATCTGAGATCGGGTAATCTGAGATCTGGTAATCTGTAATCTGGCAATCTAACATCTGGTAACCTGACCTCTGGTAATCCGAGATCTGGTAATCTGTAATCTGGTAATCTAACATCCGGTAACCTGACATCTGGTAATCTGAGATCTGGTAATCTGAGATCTGGTAATCTGACATCTGGTAATCTGGTGATCTGAAATATGGTAATCTGATAATCTGACATGTGATAATCTGACAACTGGTAAACTGACATCTGGTGATCGTACATTTGGTAATCTGGTTCTTTGACATCCGGTAATTTGACATCTGGTAATCTGACATCTGGTAATCTGAAATCTGGTAATCTGACATCTGATAATCTGACATCCGGTAATCTGTCATTAGGTAATTTGTAATCTGGTAATCTAACATCTGATAATATATAATCTGGTAATCCAACGTCTGGTAATCTGACATTTGCTAATTTAACATCTGGTAATTGGACATCTGGTAACCTGCAATCTGATAATTTGACATCTGGTAACCTAACATCTGGTAACCTGACATCTGGTAATCTGGTAATCTAACATCTGGTAATCTGGTAATCTAACATCTTGTAATCGGGTAATCTGATATCTGGTACTCTGACATCGGGTAATTTAACATCTGGTAATCTGGTAATCCGACATCTGGTAATCTGGTGATCTGATCTCTTATAATCTGGTGATCTAACATCTGGTAATCTGGTAATATGACATTTGGTAATCTGGTTATCTGACATCTGGTAATCTGATAATCTTATAATCTGACATCTGGTAATCTGTAATCTTTGAAAAATGACCAGTGGTTTGTTGGTAAAATCACAATGTTTAGAATACAAATGTCGAGCAAGTTTAGAATGTTTCATAACGTCATTTAACATAATTTCGGAATATACTACACATAGACCGTGGCCAATAGTTCACTGCCAGGGGTACAATGAAACCAAGTTTTAAAAACTCTTTGTCATAATGTCTAACAAAGTTGCTTCGTCTTTTTTGGTTTGTATTGCCTATTCCGAAGTATCAACATGTCCTTTTCTTTCTTCTTCTAAATTGTCATACTTTGGGTGCCATCACTACTTTTATTTTGAATATTGTCTTCGCCTCTGATTTAAAAAGTTTAAAAGGTTTTGCTGTTTGACTTTTTAAATCTTTATTTTGTAAGGTTTCACGTTTTGCATTGCAGCAACACAAGAAATAACGTACTTTATGAAATACCATAATATAATATTAGGAGATAAATCAACTTCTGAGATGTGTACATCAGTTTCCGTTTGACCTAATTTACATTTCGCTAAATGTGTAAGCGTAGCCTTTTAAAAGAACAACAAAACAAATGATAACTTTACCCACTTTGGCAAACACGCTCATAGAGATGAGCCTTGTGTCCAAAACGTATGGATAATTGTGTAGATGATGTCATTTGTGTTTTATAATGAGCCATTCAGAGTTTAGATTCACTTTTTCGAAGATCAGCAGGAAATTTCTGCGGACCGGCGGTTGGGAAACACGGACCTAACGTATCTCAATTTGGCTTGTGAAGAATAAGACATGAAGATCAACACAGACAAGGAGGGACGGCGTGGCCTAGTGGTTAAGTGGCGCGGCTCACAACCAGAAGGTGCTGGGTTCGATCCCCTTCACAATACCGGCCGTTACCCCGGGGAAGCAAACCCTTAGAAAATGCAGGAGGAAGCAGACCCTTACATAAAATGCATGCTGAAGTCGGATGCACTGGGCCGACAGGCGCAAAATAAAAACCACAGTGTAACGCACACACGTTTTGGGGAATAGATAACCTTACGCACTCCACATTATTTTTGAAAAAAATTTGACCTAATTAATTTTCTTAATTAGTCGCTGTGGTAGTCGTCTTTCAAAATTTGTAACTTTTATGTTTGTTTGTCAATAAATATGATTTTCTGGTGTGTAGATACACAATAGCATAACGAACATGTGGGTGTTATTGTTTTTGTTGTATGTTTGTTAGTTTTTGAGATTTAAAAAGATTAAGTTGAAAATTTATGAAAATCTCGGGAAAAATTTGGACTCGACCACTAGGCCTAGTCGCTTCGATAGAAAACCATGGAAACCACAACAACGTATCGATACTGTGTTTACAATATCGCCACAACTGTTAGTTTCCAATTCAAACGTAGTTCTTTCATTTAAACAAACAAAATAAACAGATCTACGCGATAAAAATCTTTCTCAACAACCTACTTCCCCTTTCGCAAAAAGTCGGCTTGCTCCAAACGGCGTATACAAAATTAAAACTGTTCAAAAGCCATTTGTAATCGAACACACGATACTTTAACCGGCAAAATATCGTGTACAAATGGAGGGCGTAGTCAGCAGTAAAATAATGGCTGTCAGGAGTGACTCCGTTCAAAAAAAAAAAAATTTTCTTCCGCACACCGTTTTTGCAGGCCGAGCTGGTTAGAAGGGATCGGACAAGGGCGTGCTTAAGGATAAATAAGGCGAACGCAAAACAAAAAAACAAAAAAAACACAGACAAGACTGATACTAAGACGATATCCCGTGAACACGTGCAAAGAAGTCTCTGCCTATAAGGAGTAAGTTTACTCTTGTGTGCGCCATGACATGGAGGTTAAGTTGCAGGTTATAGTTGCTTTCCTCACATCCCGATCATGCTGATGAAGGTACACCATGGTCATCAAGGCGTTTGTGCTATGCTCGGCTTCATCTGCGTGGCGCTCACTACTATGAGAATCATATCGATCCCATTCTCATCAGCCAGACTGCCTTGAAGACAAACTGTGTCCAGGGAGCGCTACATGGAAGAGAGATTGTGGTCTTGGTCAGTGTATTGAGCCTGACATTAACGCGACGTCCTAGTCAGTATGTTGTGTCATACTGGACTAGCATCTCAGTTCCACCAGGTCAGTATGCTGTGTCATACTGGACTAGCATCTCAGTTCCCCCAGGTCAGTATGTTGTGTTTGATCCTAACGCGACGTCCTGGTCAGTATGCTGTGTCATACTGGACTAGCATCTCAGTTTCCCCAGGTCAGTATGTTGTGTTTGATCCTAACGCGACGTCCTGGTCAGTTTGCTGTGTCATACTGGACTAGCATCTCAGTTCCCCCAAGTCAGTATGCTGTGTCATACTGGACTAGCATCTCAGTTCCCCCAGGTCAGTATGTTGTGTAATACTGGACTAGCATCTCAGTTCCCCCAGGTCAGTATGTTGTGTCATACTGGACTAGCATCTCAGTTCCCCCAGGTCAGTATGCTGTGTCATACTGGACTAGCATCTCAGTTCCCCCAGGTCAGTATGCTTTGTCATACTGGACTAGCATCTCAGTTCCCCCAGGTCAGTATGCTGTGTCATACTGGACTAGCATCTCAGTTCCCCCAGGTCAGTATGTTGTGTCATACTGGACTAGCATCTCAGTTCCCCCAGGTCAGTATGCTGTGTCATACTGGACTAGCATCTCAGTTCCCCCAGGTCAGTATGTTGTGTCATACTGGACTAGCATCTCAGTTCCCCCAGGTCAGTATGCTGTGTCATACTGGACTAGCATCTCAGTTCCCCCAGGTCAGTATGCTGTGTCATACTGGACTAGCATCTCAGTTCCCCCAGGTCAGTATGTTGTGTCATACTGGACTAGCATCTCAGTTCCCCCAGGTCAGTATGTTGTGTCATACTGGACTAGCATCTCAGTTCCCCCAGGTCAGTATGCTGTGTCATACTGGACTAGCATCTCAGTTCCCCCAGGTCAGTATGCTGTGTCATACTGGACTAGCATCTCAGTTCCCCCAGGTCAGTATGCTGTGTCATATTGGACTAGCATCTCAGTTCCCCCAGGTCAGTATGCTGTGTCATACTGGACTAGCATCTCAGTTCCCCCAGGTCAGTATGCTGTGTCATACTGGACTAGCATCTCAGTTCCCCCAGGTCAGTATGCTGTGTCATACTGGACTAGCATCTCAGTTCCCCCAGGTCAGTATGCTGTGTCATACTGGACTAGCATCTCAGTTCCCCCAGGTCAGTATGTTGTGTCATACTGGACTAGCATCTCAGTTCCCCCAGGTCAGTATGCTGTGTCATACTGGACTAGCATCTCAGTTCCCTCAGGTCAGTATGCTGTGTCATACTGGACTAGCATCTCAGTTCCCCCAGGTCAGTATGCTGTGTCATACTGGACTAGCATCTCAGTTCCCCCAGGTCAGTATGTTGTGTCATACTGGACTAGCATCTCAGTTCCCGCAGGTCAGTATGATGTGTCATACTGGACTAGCATCTCAGTTCCCCCAGGTCAGTATGCTGTGTCATACTGGACTAGCATCTCAGTTCCCCCAGGTCAGTATGCTGTGTCATACTGGACTAGCATCTCAGTTCCCCCAGGTCAGTATGTTGTGTCATACTGGACTAGCATCTCAGTTCCCCCAGGTCAGTATGCTGTGTCATACTGGACTAGCATCTCAGTTCCCTCAGGTCATTATGCTGTGTCATACTGGACTAGCATCTCAGTTCCCCCAGGTCAGTATGCTGTGTCATACTGGACTAGCATTTCAGTTCCCCCAGGTCAGTATGCTGTGTCATACTGGACTAGCATCTCAGTTCCCCCAGGTCAGTATGCTGTGTCATACTGGACTAGCATCTCAGTTCCCCCAGGTCAATATGCTGTGTCATACTGGACTAGCATCTCAGTTCCCCCAGGTCAGTATGCTGTGTCATACCGGACTCGCATCTCAGTTCCCCCAGGTCAGTATGCTGTGTCATACTGGACTAGCATCTCAGTTCCCCCAGGTCAGTATGCTGTGTCATACTGGACTAGCATCTCAGTTCCCCCAGGTCAGTATGTTGTGTCATACTGGACTAGCATCTCAATTCCCCCAGGTCAGTATGCTGTGTCATACTGGACTAGCATCTCAGTTCCCCCAGGTCAGTATGCTGTGTCATACTGTACTAGCATCTCAGTTCCCCCAGGTCAGTATGCTGTGTCATACTGGACTAGCATCTCAGTTCCCTTAGGTCAGTATGCTGTGTCATACTGGACTAGCATCTCAGTTCCCTCAGGTCAGTGTGCTGTGTCATACTGGACTACCATCTCAGTTACCCAAGGTCAGTATGCTGTGTCATACTGGACTAGCATCTCAGTTACCCAAGCAAATAAGGGTGTTTAAATAGTATATTCACTGACGAAGGAAGAGTGGACAGAGAGATTTCATATGGAGAGCAGTTGACGATGTACAAGTAGAACCGCACATGTTAGAGCAGAGAATCATGTGAACGTTACTGGCATATAATATAGACTCTAATACTAATGATCCCAACGGGTGGTTTACAATAAGCTTCTAATGGACGTTGTGTTTGCCCGTTCAGTATACAAATCTAACTTACTGAATAAAGCCTAGTTTAACATTGCTCAAAATACTTAACGCATTGTGTTTGTTTACCGACATTATCACTTTGAACATACCTAAGTTATATGTGGACATGGTTCATCACACCGATCTGCTTCTTGTACACTTCAGACTTGTCATTATTTGCTGTTTACTATGCCACGATCCTAAACGGTACAGTATCTTCGTTATTTGTCGTCTTGTTTCTTGTTAAAGCTTTTATTTAACTTGGCATGACCGTTACCCGTTTGCAAGGACTTCTACTTTTTCTTGACCGTTAGTCTTCGAAGACTCCGATGGCTGGGACACACTCGGAGGATGGAGGATAGCAGAATACCAACGGATCTTCTCTATGGGGAATTAGAGTTGGGGATAAAGTCTCGGGGCCGGCCCCTACTTTGGTACAAGGATGTATGCAAGTGGAGTATTAATGGTGTGGGAGCCGACCGTGAATCATGTGAACAAAGATGTTTTTGATTCGGTTTCATGTAAGTGCAGGGTTAAGCATCGAATACAGACAAAGAAGATACTGATTGCAGATATGCTAAAGCCAGGGTTTGAGAAGGCATATCACACCTTGCGGTATTGTAAACGGTGCTGATTGTTCTTGCACACAATAATGAAGACGCTTTTTACAATTCACATTCTGTATTATTATGGACTGTAGCTACAAACATTTTTACTCAAAGCACAACATGCATTCGTCTAACAAAACGGAAGAAGCCAATAATGATGCCCATTTGCACGTACTTCTGTTTCTAATGACCGTTGTCCATTAGCGTGGCTTTTTGTTTCCCCTAACAGTTGTTCGTTTGCATGTACTTATGTTTGCCTTGACCGATGTCCGTGTCCCTGGACTTCTGTTTGTCTTGACCGATGTCCGTGTGCCTGGACTTCTGTTTGTCTTGACCGATGTTCGAGTGCCTGGACTTCTGCTTGTCTTGACCGATGTCCGTGTGCCTGGACTTCTGTTGGTCTTGACCGATGTCCGTGTGACTGGACTTATGTTTGTCTTGACCGATGTCCGTGTGACTGGACTTATGTTTGTCTTGACCGATGTCCGTGTGCCTGGACTTCTGTATGTCTTGACCGATGTCCGTGGCCTGGACATATGTTTGTCTTGACCGATGTCTGTGGCCTGGACTTCTGTTTGTCTTGACCGATGTCCGAGTGCCTGGACTTATATTTGTCTTTACCGATGTCCGTGTGCCTGGACTTATGTTTGTCTTGATCGATGTCCGTGTGACTGGACTTCTGTTTGTCTTGACCGATGTCCGTGTGACTGGACTTATGTTTGTCTTGATCGATGTCCGTGTGACTGGACTTCTGTTTATCTTGACCAATGTCCGTGTGCCTGGACTTATGTTTGTCTTGATCGATGTCCGTGTGACTGGACTTCTGTTTATCTTGACCAATGTCCGTGTGCCTGGACTTCTGTTTGTCTTGACCGATGTCCGTGGCCTGGACTTCTGTTTGTCTTGACTGATGTTCGTGTGCCTGGACTGCTGTTTGTCTTGACCGATGTCCGTGGCCTGGACTTATGTTCCTCCTGCCCGTTGTCATTTTTCGTGGATTGCTCCTGGTTCCCCTGATGGCAAAGATGGCGCTTAACAGGCCGCGGATCTAACTTTGCACTCGTGTTTTAGTCCATTATTGATGTCGAAGGCCACATATTTGACTGGGATTTACACTAGCCGACGTATTACACGTGTGTTTACTGAAACGTGGTGCGGTTTTGCGTTTGGATTCGTTAATTCGTTCATTTTGTGGTGTTTATCCCTCCCCTCCGATTATTCTGACATGGTCTTCGGCTTTTAAAAATATTATTTCGGCTACCCTGTGTCGTATTTCCACAGTCCAATGATTCACTTGACTTCATTCGCCCTGCTTGGATCAATAACGAAATATCATCTCGTCCGGGAGACACTGGGCCTGCCCGCTTGGCAACATGCCCAAGACAAATAGCTCACACATTGAGTGATGTCTTTAATCCCTGCGGCCTCCGTCCCAAGGCAGCGGAATACTCGACTCCCATCAAAGAGGCCGCAGGGACCTCGGTAGACACACTTTCCATGAAACCACAAGACGCCAGGGGTTCATCACTGAATATTGGAAACATGTCTCAGTATAAACAAATACCTGTTCCGAACACCTGCCATTAACGCTGTACGTTTGCGTACATGACTCAGAAAAACTTAGAAAGACTCAGTAAGACTCATAAAAACCTGCCTACAGTGTCTAGAAAAAAGAATCATTCGAGGCTATTTAATACATGTTCATAAGATAATCAACGGAGAAGGATAAATTATACTATAAAAAGTTGTTTATTCAAAATGCAATCTCCTTCAAGAACAACATAGCTGCAAATTAATTACAGAAAGGTCCACATTGAATTGTAGAAAATATTTATTTAGTCAGAGAGTTGCAAATGTTTGGAATGCATTGCCATAGAAAATAGCAGAGGCAGGGTCAACAAATGCATTAAAGAATATAATCGATACCCATAGTTTTTAGATCAAGTGAATCTAAAAGAAACTAGTATACAGACTCTGCAGAGTCTCCTAAACCAGTATAAAGACATTAAGTGAAGTTATGACCGTTGTCCGGTTGCGTGGACTTCTAATTCTCTTATTTTATCCAACTTCCCCAAATCTAGAGAGTTTAAATTGAGTACACGGTCTCCACTGGTACGACCTGTTAATCTATCAAATTGTGTATAACTCCTCTACTAGTACGACCTTTTAATGTATCAAATTGTGTACAACTCCTCTGCTAGTACGACCTGTTAATCTATCAAATTGTGTATAACTCCTCTACTAGTACGACCTTTTAATGTATCAAATTGTGTACAACTCCTCTGCTAGTACGACCTGTTAATCTATCAAATTGTGTATAACTCCTCTACTAGTACGACCTTTTAATGTATCAAATTGTGTACAACTCCTCTGCTAGTACGACCTGTTAATCTATCAAATTGTGTATAACTCCTCTACTAGTACGACCTTTTAATGTATCAAATTGTGTACAACTCCTCTGCTAGTACGACCTGTTAATCTATCAAATTGTGTATAACTCCTCTACTAGTACGACCTTTTAATGTATCAAATTGTGTACAACTCCTCTGCTAGTACGACCTGTTAATCTATCAAATTGTGTATAACTCCTCTACTAGTACGACCTTTTAATATATCAAATTGTGTACAACTCCTCTGATAGTACGACCTGTTAATCTATCCCGTTGTGTACACATCCTCTACAAGTACGACCTTTTAATCTATCAAATTTTTACGAATCAAGAACAGGTCATTCAAAACATTGTTCCTAACAACATTTTTATTTTTTAAATTGCCGTTCATCGTCAGCGATATCAGTAACTTCTAGTCGCTGTATAACATGCACACACGTTCAGTCAGTTGCAAATTCACGAACCAGCCAAAATGAACATTGAAGATGACACAGGTAAATAAATCGACAAGAACGATCATCATTTTCAAAGATTAAAGTTGGCAATGAATGTCTACCTACACCAACAAATTTTAAAAAACAAACCAAAACACCAATCCATTAAAGAAACACCAAAATATACAAATGACCAAATGACACTCCAGTAATGAAACACCCCCTCCCCCCCCCCCCCCCCCCCTTTCCGAAGAAAGGAAAAATAAAAGTTAGTACCGCGAAACATAGTTTAATAAAAAAAACATTTACTTGTTTTAATTTTGATGCATGATTAACATAGATTAAGGCTTATGATTTGTTTTGTTTTTTGTGCGTGCCACTTAAATAAAAAAACCTAGTGTTCACAAATGAACGGTGTCTGCCTGAGCCTGCAACTTTGATTCATCAACTTACAAATTTCACAACGCCCATCAATGAGTAGAACTTTTCATTGATAGCTAATATCCGGATTTCTATTCTCTTTTCACTTCACGCACAATAACATAACTGACATTATAATTTTCAGAATATATATCCTCTACTCCGACCCACCTCGACTCATACAATCCTAAAAATCTTACGTATAATTTTCCATTTCCCTCCCGTTGTTTTCCAATCTTTTATCCAGCATTAGCGTCTTGATATCCATTGCAAAAGCAAAGTCAGCAGCCTTCAGATTATTTATAGATAATTTGTGTCAGTGTGTGCCTCGATATTTATATAAATTATACATATAAATTTCAGTATGTTAAACAGTGCTATTTTGAGCTACAAAAACAGCTAACCAAAACGACAATCAGGTTTTTTATTTTAATTGAAAGAGTAACAATCTGGGCTAACTTCTTGCTATTTTCGGTTTGTGCAAATATAAAAACATTGTGATAAATTTGTTTTTAGCCTGCCAAATCTGGCACAAACTGAAGCTAAAAACAGTGACCGAAATTAGATTTAGATTTATGAATGAAATTATTACTTGTGCTCATATCAGCACTTCATCTCTTTTCCCAGACTCGTCCTTCATCTTACCCGCCTTTTAGTTTTCAAAACAGATGATGTCATTACAAGGGTAACGTAAAAGTTGAATGTCCTAAATAACCATTTTCTGCACTTTAAATAATGACTCATCGCGTTGTCTCTTTTTAATTCTAGAACTGATTTCCATCTAGTTTAGCCCATACAAATTTAGTGTACGCAATTATGGTTTGCTGTTATCAGTGGTATTTTTATTTTGGTACATGTTTTTATTTAAGGGGCAATACTAATAGAACTGTGGTGGTAATAGTAAAAAATTCATATAAAATGTAATTTCAAAGACAAAGAAGCCAATCATTCACACAAGACACAGAAATGATAGAGCTATCTAAAATAATAGATGTCTCTGGAGTAGAGTACATACATGTAGTGAATCCAACTTTTTAAATGACAAGTTCATTATGCACATGTACAAAATATTGGAAATATTGTCTTGTACATTTGTAAGTAATGGTGTAATTAAATTCATTAACATTTAAAAAACATATCAATAAATGGTACATGTTCATCAGGAACTAAGGAAAATAGTATAGATTTCATAGATTTAATTATATGTCACCTGAAAGTTGACGCATTGTGGGGTAGAAAATTATGAACCTTGAATGAACTTTCAGGTGACGTAAAATTAAATTATATTTTTTTCTTCCAAATACAGTCGACTAATAGAACAAGAGAGCATAGCCACACATTGATTAAAGGAGGGTTCAGATTAGATACCAAGAAATATGTATTTAGTAGAACGTGGTGAATGACTGGAATGCATTTCCACAAGAAATAGTGAAGGCAGGTTCAATTAATGCATTCATGAATAGATTGGATGCGGATAGTTATTTTTAAATCAAGTGAATGTAAGTGAAACTTTCTGTATGCTATGAATATGCAGAGTATTCTAAACGAGTATAAAGACGTTAAGTTAAGTTAAGTTAAGTAAGCTTAAGTTATGAGGGGAGGCTCAGTTGTCTCGAGGTAAAGTGTCCGCCTTGGGTTCCGGTGTTCGCATGTTCGAATCATGGTGGAGACCGAAGTTGTTTTTTTTCACGTGGATGGTCTGGTAAAAGGTCCCCTGATATCTGGGTAGCGAGATCGGGCTCTGGTGTACAGTGTCGAGCACGTTAAAAGTCCATTGGCAGTTTGAAATCGAAAAGAGTACGATTAACAGCCGCTGCCCAGACAAAATTCAAAAAGTTCTAGCTAAAAGTGTATCAGTGTTTTCTGTCTTTTGTGTTTGAATAGTTAGGTATTTTAGTTTATTTCGTGTCTAATGGGTGTGGGAATTGTTAGGTGTTTTAGTTTGTTTTGTGTCTTTTACATGTGTGAATTGTTAGGTGTTTTAGTTTGTTTTGTGTCTTTTACATGTGTGAATTGTTAGGAGTTTTTTAAATTTTATTTTGTATCTTTTCTGTGTGAATTGTTAGGTGTTTTAGTTTGTCTTGTGTTTTCTTTGTTTGAATTGTAAGGTGTTCTTGTATGCTTTTTTGTGCTTTTTGTGCTTGAATTGTTAGGTGTTTTAGTTTGTGTTGTGTCTACTGTGTGTGTGAATTGTTATGTGTTTTAGTTTGTTTTGTGTCTACTGTGTGTGTGAATTGTTAGGTGTTTTAGTTTGTTTTGTGTCAATTAGGTATAGGATTTGTTAGGTGTTTTAATTTATTTTGTGTCTTTTGTGTGTGAATTGTTAGGTGTTTTAGTATGTTTCTAATCTTATGTATTTGAATTGTTAGGTGTTTTAGTTTGTTTTCTGTATTTTGTGTGTGAATTGTTAGGTGTTTTAGTATGTTTTGTGTCTTTTGTGTTTGAATTATTCGGTGCTTTAGTTTGTTTTGTGTCTTTTAGATGTGTGAATTGTTAAGTGTTTTTTATTTTATTTTGTGTCTTTTCTGCGTGTGAATTGTTAGTAGTTTTAGTTTGTCTTGTGTCTTCATATATGGTCTCGATCGTACAGAGTAACATAATGACGATTGGATTCTGTTTGACTGAATGAACTCCTGATAAGTTCAAGCTATGGTTATCACAATACGCAAACAATACACGATGACTTTTTGCAGTGATACCTTTCTGAAGGCCTGATATATGGCCCGTCATCACATTAAGATCGGCAATCAGTCAGAGGTAAGTTGTCATTTTCAAGTTTGTCCACCAGGACTCTCTCAAGCGTTGCCGCATCTTTCGCGTGGATTTCAATATAGCTGAGGAACGATTCTTTAATATTCACTGTTTTGTTTACGAAATCCACATCAACAAATTTGATGACTTCAGAAAGCTTTTCTTGGTGTCCTAAGTTCATGAGTCGAGTCCAGAAGAATTCCATAGTAACGGTTGCGTTTGATATCAATTAGTAACTTATTTTTCAATGTGTTGGCAATACGACTAATACGTTCATTCTGAAGCTCTGGGTACAGGAAAGACAATGAACTCGGATTTTCTTTAGCCGATTTCAAATGGGTTGGCATCAATATATCGAACTGTGATATTAATTTGGCAAGACAGTTACTAATATATGATGCATCAGGTCAGGTAAAGTAATTTCGTAACCGGTGAGTACGTTGGGATACACATGAGACATCCCCGCAACCCCACGCCATCCCTCTCTGTCAGAGGCGGCTGCCTGTACCTCCTCTGGTCGGAGATTGGCCCAATATTTTATGTTCTCGTGACACGTCTTTTTGGAACGACCTCTTCATCGTCTGCATTGCAAGTTTCCGTGCAGGATCTTATTTGCAAGACCGTGTTATCTCCATATGTGACCGTACCAAGCGAGTTTCCTTCTTTTGGCAGTTACCAAGAAGTATTCAAAAGGACCTATTGCTATTGTAACTCTTTCCATGTAGTAAATGCTATACGATGGCTAATGCTGTTTTCATTATTCTGCACTCGCTGTGTGTGTCGCAGTTACTGAATCCAAGTACAAATGATCAAATCAAGACCGATTATTTTAAGTTGATGATGTATACAAGAAACAACAAAAACAGTAAGCTGATTCATTCAAAGGTGAATACGGCAACCATGATCGATTTACTTCATCCTCATTTGCAAGTCGAAGTGTAAAACATATGTGAGTCGTTAAACGCCCACACTTTAATGCAAACGTGATGTCTTTGTTTTGAAAGGATTTAGAACAACGGTTATCCATCTCTGTCCACAATGCATCTCATATTGTTGCTACCTGTGATGTGCTGTTGTTAGCTGTGATGTGATGTTGCTAGCTGTGATGTGCTGTTGTTAGCTGTAATGTGCTGTTGATAGCTGTAATGGGATATTGCTAGCTGTGATGTGCTGTTGTTAGCTGTGATGTGCTGTTGCTAGCTTTGATGTGATGTTGTTATCTGTGATGTGCTGTTGTTAGCTGTGATGTGATGTTGCTAGCTGTGATGTAGTGTTGCTTGCTGTGATGTGATGTTGCTAGCTGTGATCTGCTGTTGTTAGCTGTGATGTGATGTTGCTAGCTGTGATGTAGTGTTGCTTGCTGTGATGTGCTGTTGCTAGCTGTGATGTGCTGTTGTTAGCTGTGATGTAGTGTTGCTTGCTGTGATGTGATGTTGCTAGCTGTGATGAGCTGCTGCTAGCTGTGATCTGCTGTTGCTAGCTGTGATATGCTTCCAAAATCAACGTAACCTTCATGGTGAAGCTTCAGTACGGCAGGAATTTGAATTTAAATTATGTTGTCACATGATCACTACCACCATCATCATTGCTATCTTCCGTATTCTCACCATTAAATTATTTTGAAACATCTCTATCAGTCGCCAGTTGGTATATTTTCTTCATTGTCGCTGTAATTTTCAAGATATACATTAATGATCTCGTTATCCAATACTGGATGTTGCTCTTCTACAAGTTCTTATTTGTGTTTCTGTCTTCTTCATTTTCTTTGGATTGTGATTGCTGTAGACGATGCGGAAGCATCTCTTCATCTGTAGCCTTTCTTTGTTTTAAAAAGTTTGTCATAAAAAAACCCACTTTGTAGCCTCAAGCTCGACCGCTGTATCACTCTTTCGTCGTACAGTACCACTCAGCGTTATGGCAGGCATTTTAAAATCAAAAAGTATAATTAATAAAGAGTCAACAAAATAATTGTATTACTTTTACACAAGAATAGCCCAATCGATTTTATCCTCCCATTTATTTAAAAAAGGACCCAAAAAAAGTCGTCAGCCACTGTGTGTGTATATATATATATATATATATATATATATATATATATATATATATATATATAATGTCTATGTGTGTGTGTGGTGTGTGTGTTTGTGCGTTTGTGTGTAGTGTGAATTTATGTTTCTGTGTGTGTATGTGTAGTGTGTGTGCGCGTGTGCGTGTGCATGTGTGTGTCTGTGCGTGTGTCTGTATGTGTGTGTGTACGTGTGCGTATGTGGGTGCGTAGATGCGTGCGGGCGTGCGTGAGAGTGTGTGTGTGTGTATGTGTTTGTGTGTCTGAGTGCGTGTGCATGTGCGTGTGTGTATTTTAGTAATGAAACAAGTATTCTGTACCAATGCTGTTCTTGAAACAATGAAATGTTTCCTAAATTGAATTTAGCACATTTGGCGTCCCTCAAGGCTTGTCGCCAGGGCGGGAGCTCTCCCGTCGACACGCAACTGAACGTCCTAGAGTTTCATTGTACAAAACAGACTTAAATGTCAGAAAACGTTAAAATACTTCTTTGTTCTATCAGGTCAGGTCATCCCGTAACCGGTGAGGTCATTGGGGCACACATGAAGACATCCTCACAACCCACGCCATCCCTCTCTGTCAGAAGCCGCTGCCTGTGACTCTTCTGGTCGAAGACTGGTCCACTCTTTCATGTTGTCTTCCCATCTCTTTTTGGGCCCGCCTCTTCGTCGTCTGCCATGCACCTTCCCGTGGAGGATTGTGTTTGCAAGACCATTTGATCTCGATATGTGACCGTACCAAGTGAGTTTCCTTCTTTTTACAGTTGCCAAGAGATCTTCGAAAGGCCCTATTGCCGTCGTAATTCTATTTCGGATTTCCTTGTTTGTAACTCGATCTTTGTACGTGAGGTTTAAAAGTCTTCGGACACATCTCATCTGCAAGGCCTGTATTCTTCGTTAAAGGTCAGCTGTACCTGTCCATGTCTCACACGCATAGAGAAATATTGACAGGACCAATGTACGCATTAATCTGATTTTCGTGCGCAGTGCTAACCGTTTATCTTGCCAGATTTTGTTAAGCCGTGCAAGCGCCGCTATTGTCTGTGCTATTCTGGCCAATACTTCACATTTTGATCCTTCATCACTGACAATCGACCCAAGATATTTAAAACGGTCAACTACTTCGAGTTCTTGACCGATTGCTTTTATCTTGCTGTTGAAGCCCGTAGCGTTGTTTGTCATTAGTTTTGTCTTTCGAGCGTTTATCTCCATACCATAGTCAAGAGCTGTTTCATCGAGCCTTCTGACCCATTCCTGGAGTTCTGCTTCTGAACCCGCCTACCCGTCGATATCATCTGTAAAACGAAGGTTAGTAATCGTTCGGCCCCCTATCTTGACAGTACCAACGTGACCTCCAAGTGCCTCATAATTCCTTCAAGGAATATATTGAAAAGAGTTGGAGAGAGTTTACACCCCTGTCTCACACCAACTGATGTGCGAAACCAGTCTCCTCGCCTCCCATTCACAAGAACTGCATTAGACGCCTTGTTATACAGTTGTTCAAGGACCGTTATAATATTTCCGTTGATATTATACATCCTCATGGTTGCCCAAAGCGCTTTATGCCATACCCTATCAAACGCCTTCTTAAAATCCACAAACACATGATACAGTGTTTGCTGCTGTTCTAGATATTTCTCGCTTAGCAGCCTTAAATTAAATATTTGTTCTGTAGTGCTTCTTCCCTGTCTGAACCCTGCTTGCTCCTCGGCAATAATGTTCTCTGCTTGGGGTTTCAATCGGTCGAGGATTAATTTAAGCATGACCTTGCTAGGGTGGCTAATGAGGCTTATTGTTTTGTCATTTTGGCAAAGCTTTAGGTTTCCAGACTTATGTAACGGTATAACTATTGATTTCGTCCATAAGTCCGGCCAGTTTCCTGTCGCCCATATTTTGTTACAGATGTGTGTCAGGCCTTCCACCACTGCCTCTCCACCTGCTTGTAAGAGCTCTGCTGGTATATTGTCCACGCCGGCCGCGGTCTCTCTTCTCAATGTCTTTACCGCTGCAATTACGTCTTCCTTCGTTATCAGTTGGTTATCCTCTATATTTGTTGGTGTTCGGGGGGAATGTTTTCTCAGGTTTGTTTCGCCCTTCATAGTTGTAATGCTCGGAACAGTACTCTATCCATCTTGCCAGTACATCATTTCCCTCAATGAGACACTTGCCGTTTTTATCATGAATCATAAGGTTCCTGCTTTGTCTTGGTGTTACAGTTCTTTGACCACCTTGTATGCTCCTTTAGCATCATTTCTGTTTAGTCTTTCTTCAATGTTTGCGCATTGCTCACAGATCCACGCTTCTTTCGCCTCTCTCATCTTTTGTTGTATGGCTTTCTTGACCTCTTTATAACTGCCGACCTCCTCCGGTGGGTGATTGTGTTTTTTTCAGTGACCTTCTTTTATCACACAGATCTAGAATGTCTTTGGTCACCCATGGCTTCTTTTTTGTTTGGTGATATCCCAGGATCTCTGTTGCAATATCTATGAGAGCTGCGTTAAGAGACTCTGTAACTGTATCTGTATTCAGTTCCTCTCTGAGAGCCAACAGTGGCGCAAATCTCCCTCCTACTCTTGCTTGGAACACTTCGGTGATTTTTGGGTCCATTAGTTTGTCCAGGTCATGCAGAAATGCAGGTTGCGTGTCGGTTGTTTCTACGATCTGCATTGGATCACTACAAGCCGGAATGGACATTTTTTTTTAAACTGATAGTGAAAATTGATAGCAGAGGTATATCGAAAACAAACTGTTCTGGAAGTTCGGACCACAGCGAAGTTGTGGAGTAGGTTAAGTCACGTTTGTCGTTAAGTGAATCATTTTTGGGTATTTAATGAATGACCGGAATGCCATTGTTTAATATATTTAAGTCAATCACTTAAAAATGTCAACTACTTCCGAAGCATAGGCCTGAATGCTCGACACATCTTCCTGTCATATACCATACGTTCCAGCTCGTCCACGCATTTCCTGACGTTTCTTAAGTTTATTTTGACATCCCTTTTCTGATGAGCTGCAGCAGACAGCGACCCAATGCAGACTGCTAGCCTAAGTGGCCTGTGAACCAGCTCTGCAAAGACCCGTTCAGATTTTCATGCGGTGATCCTGGATGACAGGCTGCAATAGAGCAGACTGGCTAGGGAGAAGCGATCGAAGATGGAAGGCTAACCCGGTACTCAAAAATATCTGCTAAAGTTGGATATGTCGTACTGAAAGGTGCAAATATCGCAATCAAGCTGTAAACTACGACACACCGCATTCTGTTCTCTGGACAGCATCTTGCTACTTGCAAATCCTTTTTCAGGGCTTGCAAGTGAGAGATTGAAAATGAAGGAAGAAGAAGAAAAAGAAGCAGCAGAAGAAGAAGAAGAAGAAGAAGAAGACCTCCCTTCTGTATCCGTATTTATATATGGCACTACTGCTCATACCTTGATGATTCCAGAACAGTGACTCTATCCCCATCGCGCCCTCTTTACATCTATCCTCACTGAAATCTTTCCGATTCTTTACCACAATACAATCGGAGGCTTAGGCGACAAGAGCCGTCACGTCGAACTAGCAGGTCTTAAACCACGTCTGATGACTGAATTCCTTGTGGGCAGTAGTTATGTTCGAGAGATGGAAATCTGTTTTTGTCAGGTGTTGCTATGACGGCCCGGAGAACGTCTCCAGGAAGAATACGGCCACTTCCCTTCCATCAACCCTACAGCCAGCAAAAAATTTCGTGGGTTGGGATTTCCCGGCAGGTCCTGCCACGTAACCTTAGACAGAGAAATCGCAGTGATCAATCATGACCTACTTTAGATAGGCCTTTGGACTCACGTGAAAACCTCCTTGAAAGATCGACGTCTGAATGACGAAACTGTCATGTGTCAACTATTGTTCGTTTCACGATGGTTGCCGTCAATTGCCACCTAATATCTGAATAACCCTTAAACCGATATGCGTGTTGTTTTGCACGTGAACTTATCTTTTCAATGTCCCAAATGACTTAATAATGTAAATGGTGTCAGGTAGTTTCATTTTCTTAAAGTATGTAGTGTGTTTGATATTTGTTAGAAAAGGAATTATTTTGTACCTTGAGAAAAATAATTTACTGTAATGTTTCTTTCTTCTTCTTCTTCTTCTTCTTCTTCTTCTTCTTCTTCTTCTTCTTCTTCTTCTTCTTCTTCTTCTTCTTCTTCTTCTTCTTCTTCTTGTTCTTGTTCTTGTTCTTGTTCTTCTTCTACTTCTTCTTCTTCTTCTTCTTCTTCTTCTTCTTCTTCTTCTTCTTCTTCTTTTTCGTACGCTGTAAGACGTCAACCTTAATTTTTCTTTCAAGTCTTTATTTAGGTATAGGCGTCTCTCTAATTCGAATGCGATTTTCTACATTAGTTACCACGTAATGCGCTTTTGTAATGTAGTTCATGTGTTTTAGAAGTTGGAGGAAGTAACTGGGAATTTCATAGAACAAATGTGTGAAAATGAAAAACCACACGATATATAGAACATAAAAAGTACTTACTTCAGTTGGATTAGTTCAGTTTTATAAATAGATGCTAGAGAAAACAATAAATGAAAAACATTATTATTGATATATTCATATAAAAGTTGGGCAAGTGTTATAAAGATGAACACCCTACAACATGGTAGCAGTTATTCTAATGTAGTGTTCTAAATGTTAATTTAAAACGTAATTTTGTATTTCAAATACTGAAAGTTTATATTAGAAAACAATGTAAAACTCTGCATGTAATTGCTCCTCTGTCTTTGATTATACACACTTCATTTATTTCTTACAATTCTGGTGAAGATTATCACTTCAATATAGTCTACAGCCAAAGCTACATCTTTTACGATTGTGTTTTTATACAAATTCAAATATTTACTCAATTTTGTATAAAAATTTGATACTTCAAATTATTATAACTCTTACGCAATGTAGATTAACTTTACTTCCATAGTTCACAACTAAACCATGGTTTTCTAGAATATATTTGCAAAGATGCAGGACAATTGCTTAAAAAGAGAAAGTTTTCACACGAATCGTCTGTACATTGCGGTTTTGGACAAAAAGTTTAGGAAACTGTTTTTTATCATTTTCTGATGATTAATAATAGCTGTCCATCGTTGTCGATGAGGACCGCCGACATCATCCTTGTCACAGATTTCCCTGTTGGGTGTGGGTGCGCATGTGGCTGAATAGGCCAATGCGAGCACGAAAACATCTGCTACATATCGGGCACACGAGGTTTGTAGAAGGGAATGGTGTTCCCGCTGCTCGGGATTTCCGCGTCTCGCGTCTGCTCTGGGCTTTCACAACACGGTTATCTTCACCGGCAGCTACACCCGATTTGACTGCGCTTCTCCAGTCAGATCTGTTTTGCGCAAGACATTCCCAGGTGTCGATGTCTATCTGGCAACTTTTTAGTGAGTCCTTCAGACCGTCTTAAAAACGTTTCTTTGGGCGCCCTCTCTCGCGCCATCCCTCTCTCAGCTCGCCGTAGAGAAGCTTCTTTGGGAGCCGCTCATCTGAAATACGGACGAGGTGTCCGGCCCATCCTAGTCGTGCTTTTTCTAGCAGTGCATGGATGCTGGGCATGTTAGCCCTCGAGAGAACCTCGATGTCAGTGACACGATCTTGCCATCGGATGTGGAATATTCGCCTCAGCCAGTTTGTGTGGAAGTGGTTTAACCTCCTTGCATGTCCAGAGTATACAGTCCAGCTTTCGCAAGCGTATAGTAGGGTTGGAATGATGGTTGCACGGTAGACTTTGAGTTTGGTCTTGACGCTGATGCCGCGACGTGCCCAGACCATCGAGCGCATTTTACCAAAGCCTGTGCTGGCCTTTGCTATTCTGCTTGCCACCTCATCGTCTAGGCTGACAGATCTCGACAGCGTGCTGCCCAGATATGTGAATTTGTCTACGGCATTCAACGTCTGCCTGCTGACTGTAGTCTCTGGTTTTGTGTACGGCATGCCTGGTGCTGGTTGGTACATGACCTCTGTTTTTTTGGCATTTATGGTCAGGCCAAAATTTTCGAATGCGGCAGAGAACTGGTCCATTCCAACCTGCATGTTCAGTTCTGAGTTGCTCATTAGAGCGCAGTCGTCAGCAAATACAAGTTCCCTGATTATGTCGCCAGCCACTTTGGTTTTGGCCTTCATTCTTCTGGAATTGAGTAACTTGCCATCTGTGCGGTACTTTATGGGTATTCCAAGCTCCAATGATCTGAAGGCGTCTGTCATCGTGGCCGCGAACATCATGCTGAACAAAGTCGGGGCGAGTACACATCCTTGTTTTACTCCGTTTGATACTAGAAACGTTTTAGAGATTGCACCGCTGCCTTCGTGTAGCTGTTTCACCATTGTTATGAACTTATTGGGGCAGCCAAACTTAGACATTATCATCCACAGCCCTCCTCTGTTTACGGTATCAAATGCCTTTGTCGAATCAATAAATGTGGTGTACAAGGCCTGATTTTGTTCTCGACACTTCTCTTGTACTTGGCGAGCGGCAACAATCATGTTCACTGTTCCTCTTCCGGCTCTGAATCCACATTGGCTTTCTGGAAGGTGGTGGCTTTGTTATGATGATTAAATATCTTGATTCTTATCAATAACCTCCAATATGATATATAAACCCTTCAGTAACTGAATGCCAATTATCCAGTACAAATCTTCTCTTCCTTTTTGCCCTACTGGCATCATAGGATGCCTTAATAGCTTTTCTTGGAGTTCCTATTTTTCGACAAAATGTTCTTGTGTTCACGGGACGATCTCAGATAAATGCAAATATGTAATTCCATTTCCTCCTTTACCGAATTATAATTTTGTCCCATCATTATAAATAGACACTGCAATAGCAACAACAGCTTTCACAATAGTTAGACCAGGATTTTTATTCCTGGGACATCATTTCAAGATAGCACTGTTCTGTTAATAATTGACATTGTGTGTATTTCCATCGAGACAACTTTTTAGTAGTTCATTCTTGTCTCGGTCCTAAAATACTGGTTTTATATTAGCAATAACAACAGCAGGTAGGTTACTGGTATAGCAATAACAACAGCAGGTAGGTTACTGGTATTGTTGTAAGAACAGTTCCATATGCTACAGTTTTATTATATGGACGCCATTTGCTGTGGCTGTTTTTCTAATTTGGTGCTGACAAATTCATAACACCATAGACAATCTGCAGATCTGCAAGCCCTCCTCCAACACATATCAATGCTAATACAGCCCACCTATTTATTGAATTCACACTCAAATTACCTACATATATTTTAATACATGAAGAAAATGATGTATATTACAATACTTTCTGCTACAATGAAACTCAAACTCACTCCCTATGCTATTCCGCTTTATCTCTAGCAATTGCGCACTGGAATAACAAAAGTGACAAACAAGTTCTGTAACTATATTTTTTTAAGTTAGTATTCACATGCCAATTATTTTACTGTTCATAAACATTGTCATCTTCACTTAAACTTAAAATGAAATCTGATTCACAAGGTCACACGTCCATCTCTTAATTTCTGACCGACTGGACGTGGTCAGCGAACTTTTAAAAGATTAAATTTTGATGTTGTTAACTTTACCACAACGTAATCCCAGGCGTAATCTAAAGTCGACTAAATAAATTGTAACACAGCTCGATATCTGCTCCTTTGGTAGACCTATCACAATAGAACTTGCGTTTCCTATTAACTTTCTATCTTATCTTTGAGTCAGGACATGACTTTATGTAACAACATTCTAACAAAACTGTTTTTCTTTAAAAATTACAATTTGTATAGGCTGAAATTGTGACAAACATATTCTGCCATATGCATTAAGTGGGGAGTACTCATTATATTATATTTTTTAAAGGGAACTTAAAAACTCTTAATCTGTTTATTGTGATAATTAAATTCTAGGGGAGTAACAATTTGAAACTAGTAACTGGCAGACATTTTGAACTTTTTTTCGTTCCTTTTAGGACTGACCACAGGCCTGTTTGACAGTCTATATCTTAAAAACAACTGATGCTAGACATTAAATTCAAGTTCTATTTGTGTAAAATGACTGAGAGCATTTTCGTTGGGTCTAATAAGGAACGTGTGCTGGAATTAGACCCACGGAAGACAGGTCAGTTTTACACTCTTAATGAAAGAGAGTTGCTACGGTAATCCTACTTAACCCTAGCGGAATCGCAGGTTTCAGACACTTGGCAATTGACTGACTAAAAAGCCCTCTATTGATTCGTTGGGTCTAATAGTGAACGGGTGCTGGTATTAGAACCTTGGAAGACAGGTCAGTCTTACCCTACTAATGACAGGGCGTTGCTACGGTAATTCTGCTCAACTCGAGAGGAATCTCTAGTCACAGACATTTGGTCCACGTGATAGGCTGATAAGCCAATGGTGCGAGGCTACCATCTGAGGGATTACGGCCGAACGCCTCTAAGCCGGAATCCCGCCCAAAATCTCAGCACCACTGTGATTGGAGGCTACGATATGGTTGGGACCTGGGACCCGACCCAGTCGAGCCTCAGAAAGAGGTATATGCCGTCCGCTGATCAAAGCGGGCGGGAAGCTGCCCGATATTCACCCCATGGGGTGTGAAACCACTAGTAGAAGATTTAGTTCTCGGTCAGGGTGTAGTAAGCAGTAGAGCAGCCACCTCACTGCGAACTGTTGAGACTCAAGCCTTGATCATGAGATATGTCCGCACACCAGGCGAACAACATCTCCGTGCCACGGCCAGGTTTGTCCCCTGGTTAAATGAACTCCTGCCTCGCTCTTTACCTCTGCTATCAGTCATCCCAATGGACGCAGAAGAGATGCAGGCCAGCGGACATTGCACCTCTGCCCTATTGTGACAACCTCCCAGGTGGCGGGAAATGCTAGGCGTGCCATCACTGCAGATGTGCAGAGAAAATAAAGGGAGCAAAGAGATACCCCACTCACATGCATATGCTAAGTTTCTGGCAGGACGTGACGATCCTGAGACACAGACACACTGTACTGCCTCGCTTCCGGGATAGTACAAACTAGTACATAGTCCATCATATCATATCATTGCCACACACTAAAGACACGAGTGGGGAAGACTCGATAGTCCTGCAAGACAACTTCCCTAAAAGAGACAACTCTGACCAAAAACAACTGCTGCCTTGCAGATAGGCTGTGGACAGCCAAAGGCTAAAGAGGGCATCCCTACAGAAACGCCTGTTGAAATCGGATGCGCTGGGCCACAGGCTTAACGAAAAAGTGCAACGTATATCGCTGTAATGATGACGGTACAACCTATCAGAAAAAAGTGTGGCGCTCATCCTGTGGAGTCCCGCCAGGCAGTGAGAATGCCGTGCCTCACGCCTCGAAGGGGCCCACCCTATGCTACTGGTGGTCGCCCACCCGTGTGATGTAGAGCCGAGGCACAAGGTGATGGGGCAAAAACTATTGACCAAAGTCACAAGACCCTCAGAATACTACAGTGGAATGCGGAGGGAGTCATTTAAAAAAAAATCTTTCCCTGATACATCACTTGTATGAAGGTAAAATTGACGTGGCATGTATCCAAGAAACGCACCTCAACAAAAACCACAAATTCTCAATCAGAGGATACCAGACCTTCCGTCTTGATAGAGAAGGTCACAAAGGAGGGGTTCTGATACTGACTCGTAACTGCATACCGAGTAGAGCGGTAGCGGTCAATCACACCGGACAAGCAGAAATTGTAGGAGTCGCATAATGACCCAAGAAACGAAGATCCGCATCTTGAACCTGTACGGTCCACCAAACAAAGACCTGTCCCTCTCGAATATGGAAGTCAAGGACTCCAGCTGCATAGTAGTTGGAGACTTCAACAGCCACTCGGAGAGATGGGGATACTGGGACACAGACAACAGAGGTGATGAAGTGGAAGACGTGGAGATAGACACAAATCTCTATCTTATCAATAGGCCGGAGGATAGCCCTAGCTTCTATTCTAGAACATGGCATACCACCTCTACTCCAGATTTGGCCTTTTCCACGGTGGATATTCACCACAAAATTAGCGACCACAGTTAGCGACCACAGGCCAATTAGGCTAGAAGTTGATATGGAAGTAGGCCCACAGGAAATAAAACCACTCCCACGTTGGAACTATAAACGAGCCGACTGGGACAGATTTGCAATCTTGACAGATAGGTTGTGCGAAACCATCAACACACGGAATAACAACATGAAACCCATGCTCACTGGAAAAAAAGCTGCAAACGCTTTTATAGAACATTATGCCAGAGCAAACCACATTGATGTTCCTACAAATAGGCATACAGACATTAATCAAGAACAAGAGATGCACGACAACATCAAAATGGCACCAGAGGAGCATATGATGGCAAAACTAACAATGAATGAAATAGAAGAGGCCATGAGAACATTAAAGAAAAAGAAATCTCCCGGAAAAGATGGGATTACAAACGAAATGCTGATGGGGCTGGGCCAAACAGCGAAGAGGAAGCTACTATCGGTCCTGAACCAAAGCTGGAAAAAGGGAATTGTACCCCAGGCTTGAAAAGACGCAGTACTGGTACCAGTACCAAAAAAAGGAAAGGACTAAACAGATCCAAATGGATACAGGCCTATCAGCCTACTGAGCTGTGTCGGCAAACTGATGGAACGTATGATAAACACCAGACTGATGTGGCATCTGGAAGAAAAACGAATACTAATTCCACAGCAAGCCGGCTTTAGACAGCACAGATCCACTGAGGACCAGGTCATCCTCATAGTCCAGGAAATAGAAGATGCCTACCAGGCACAGAAGCACACAGTAGCGGTTTCGGTGGACCTGGAGAAGGCATTTGACAAAGTCTGGAAAGATGGACTTAGAGTCAAGCTAAGAAGAAGTGATGTCTGTGAGAAAAGGTACAAGTTGATCCACCACTACCTCAAAAACAGAACGGCCAGAGTCCAAGTACAAGGGCAGATGAGCAGAAAGGTGACACTCGAGCAGGGGGTACCCCAAGGGTGAGTACTGTCACCCACACTCTTCCTGGTGTATATAAACGACATTACAAAGAATATACCAAGAAGAGTCCATAGCTCAATGTTTGCAGACGATCTGGCTATGTGGACCTCTGAAAAGAATCTCACCATAGCAAGAAATCGGATGCAGCAGGCCCTAACATCGCTGGAAGAGTGGGCGAACTCATGGCTGGTCAAAATAAACGAGGAGAAAACCACATGCACAATATTCTCGCTTTCAATCAAACCCCAAAATACCAAATTAAGTTTAAATGGCAAATTCCTGCAGCCAAACGACAACCCTAACTACCTGGGAGTCACATTTGATCGGCGCATGACATGGAAAAGTCAGATCGAGAAAAACCGAATGAGAGCCAGAGAAAGAATGGCAATCATGAGGAAACTTGCTGGCACAAGCTGGGAAGCAGACGAAAGCATACTAAAGAAACTGTACACTGGAAGAGTGAGACCAGTTCTCGAGTATGGCATTGCGGCATGGACAACAGCAGCAAAGGCGAACTTCGATAAAGTTAGCAAACTTCAAAACCAAGCCATGAGAGTTATAACAGGAGGCATGAAGTCAACGCCAATTGTAGAACTTGAAAAGATTACAAAACTGCAATCCATGACCGATAGAAGAGACTGCAGAGCCCAGTTGCAGTCAGAGAAACTCCGAAGACTGACCGACCATCCAATGCACCAGAGACTAAACAATTTGGGAAATGGGAAACTAAAGCGGAGAAACTTTGCAGAAATAGCCAAAGCAAAGATGCACGAAGATCCCATAAACGCACTAACAACACCAAAACCCATCACTACTGTACGAAAACCTACCTGGAGGCAGGATATATTTCCAGAGGTGGTAGAAAATATACCAGTTATTGGAAACAAAAACGGCCAGACTGAAAAAGAAAGGAGAGATACTACCCTAAGCTTTATATCGGAAAACTACCCAAGCATGGACTGGACCCATGCATACACCGACGGTTCTGTAACAAACACTACACAGAACGGAGGGGCAGGAGCATTCCTGAACCTACCAAATGGCAGAAAAATAACACTGTCATTCGCTACTGGTAAGTACACAAGCAATTTCATAGCGGAGGCAGAGGCACTGAGGGCGGCAGTGGAAGAAATGGTGACACATCAAGAAAATGAAAGCCATATAGTCCTGCTTACAGATGCTCTCGCCGTAGTCACAGCGCTAAAAAGCCAGAAAAACACTGAGCTTAATGACTTAAGAGCAGCACTCTGCAAACTGTGCCAGCAGTCCGCACCAAAAAGGGTAGTGGTACAGTGGGTCCCATCACACTGCAACATCCAAGGCAACGAGGAGGCAGACAGACTGGCAAAAAAAGGCTCAAGCCTACCACAAACAGATACTAGTATGACGTACGAAGAGTCAAAACGGCTTATCAAAGCCAGATACATGACCAAATAGGAAACCGAACATACTGGTTACACCAAAAACGATGCCTATTACCAGTTGAACTGAAGAGAGCAGGTCGTTGTCTTTAGACTTCGCACTGGCCACAATTGACTGAGTTACCACCTATTCAACAAATTGAAGATAGGTGGTACCGACGACTGCCCGGGCGGTACCGGTAAAATGACCGCTGAACATCTGCTGCAGAACTGCCCGACATACGAGGATCAGAGAGAGCAGATGTGGCCATCACCAGTGGAACTGCAAGACAAGCTCTATGGCAGTGGCGACAGCCTCAGGATGACCGCCGCTTTTTTCGAAAAAAATAATGGTTACTGTCTGACTGCGTATGACGAAGAAGAAGAAGAAGAAGAAATCTTGGAAATATTATTTTCTACTTTTCTGTTACCCACGTCACAGAGCCATACAATACGGCAAACGTTACATTGGAGTTGAGAATCTGTATTTTTTAAAGACATTTTTGAGAAATTTAGAGACTTTTATACCTTCGTGATAAATTTCCAAGACAGTGAGGCCAAAGGTAAAAAAAGAACCGCTTTAAAAATGATGTCATTAAGGCATGGGTCCTAATTCTTGACATTCTATTTTTGAGTAGAAACATGGTGGACCCTGACAATGAAACTGGAGAAGAGTATTGATGCATTTAAAGTGTGGGCATTCAGAAGCTTTTGGTGAGTTTCTTGGAAATATAGAAAAACTAATAGTGAGGTTCTGGAACAACTCCAGGTAGAGCTGATACTTTAGAAAGATTTAGAAAGCAGAAAGATAAAATATTTTGGTCATATCGAGCGACATGAAAGTCTCCTGCAGATTGTATTAGAGGGAAGAGTGGAGGGCAAGAGACCCAAAGGGCAACAGCGGTACAGATGGACAGACAACATCAGGATGTGGTCGGGGCACAGGTTGACTGCGTGGACTAGCCTTGCGCGGGGCAGAGACAGCTGAAGATCTATTAACGTCAAACTCCGATGCGGAGACTGCACTTGATGATGATAATGATAATTTTTGAAAGGATATTAATTTCTTTTGTTCTCCACAAATCCTCAATAGTAATAAAAGCTTATCTGACTTTCTATTCTTAGTTGCATATCTTTATCAGTGTCCCCGACCTTGTCTTTATTGCTTCCAAGATATAGGAATGATTCCGGCTCTTGTAGACCTAAGTACGAGGTCCAAAGCTAAATGAATATGATGGCATTATTTTAGATAGTTTAAAATTAGATCACATCAAACGGGGGTGGGTGGGGAGGGGGGAGGGGGTGGGGAGTGAGTTGGATAATTTTAGTAGTGGCTGGACTTATCAACGACAAGTGATGTCTCAAAATAGATAATGCTATCGATGATGAAGTAGTAGAGACTTTAATGTTAGTTAGTTTTCTTTCGACTTCTGCCGTTGAGCGTTGCGGAGAGCGTCACGTTGTCTGTCCTGCGCCAAGTGAGTTGCGTCGGTCAATGTGACTCGTGTCGTTGCACATTCACTCTAATGTCATCTATCCAACGTCCTTGCGGCCCTCCCCATTGCCCTGTAGTCAGATTTACCAGCGCGGTAAGCCATCAGTGGAAGTTGATGCCGGTACATTCTCATGAGATGACAATGAGATACCCTTAAACCTTGTCGTTACCGTCAACTAGTGGACGATTTTAGTCTTCATGTGGGTGGTAGCAGAATAATTAAACGCTGTATTAAAAACACAACTTGAGGAAAATATGGCAGAACACCAATAAATCAACAAAAATGCAAACTTTGGGAACGTGCTTTTTTTTTTCCTTTCCAGTATACGTCTGTGAAACATGGACACTTACCCAAACTTCGAGTCTTTCAAGTTGAAATGCTATAGGAAGGTTTCCAGAATACCGTGGACCGAAGAAAAAGAATGCAGACATTCGACGAAGTTTGGCATAGACTAGAACTGGTTCATACATTTAATCATGAACAGAAAATTGAAATACTTCGTCCTCATCAAAAGACACAACGATCTTGAGAGAACGGTAACTCAAAGTATATTACCGGGCAAGAGAGGCAGAGGCAGAGGAAGATAGAGAAGGCGATGGCTTCAAGAATTCAAGAACTGCTTGACTATGACTCTGGAGCAGGCATGAGATTTGGAAAGAGATCGAGTTTCATTCAGGAAGGCTATCATGAATGCGAAGTTCTGTAAAGGACATTCTACATCATGATTAAAAACATCCAAAATACACAGACTTAGTGGGCGATCTCGGAGTTTTCATCATTTAGATTTTAGTGTTAAAACTTTACCTTGACGAAAGTTGTATAACTGAACGCCAGGTATAACAGGGTTGAAGAGTACTGATACTGAGAGTTTTCGTTGCCATGTTTTAGTGATGTCCCTTTATAGATAATTTTTAATGGAAACCACAGTGTACTATGCTACTTTGCGTTCTTCATGAAAAGGACGTTTTTTGTTTTGTGCTGTAGTTTACATAGAAGCTGCGATATGTGCGCCTTTCGGTCTGACAAATCCGGTTTCAACACGCATTTTTAGTACCGGGATTGCCTTCTATTACGGGTGCAGTTTGTCTCCTGGGTCGCCACTTGAAGGCGCAATAAATCTTCTTCATCTCTGATTCGCCACTTGAATACGGAATAGTGTCTTCTCCGTCGTTGATTTGCTGACCCATGGGTCGCCACTTAAAGGCGGAATTATGTCTTTGTCATTTCTGATTCGCGGCCCCTGGGTAGCCACTTAAAGGCGTAGCGTAGAGCAGTGGTTAGCACACTGGCTTCGTATCTGAGTGGTCCTGGGTTCATTCCCCAGTTGAGGCGGTATCAGACCGCAATGGCTCCCGGGTCGACCCAGCCTTAAATGGGTACCGGTTCAGTTCGGGAAGTAAAAGCGGAGAGGGAGAGGAGATGGCTACCGCCCTCATATAGCCGAGCCTTTGAAATGTGAGATCGATAACACCTCACATCCCTACGGCAGTAATGCTATGGGATACTTTACTTACTTACTTACATCTCTGATTCGCGGCTCCTGGGATCGCCACTTGAAGGGGGAATAATGTCTTCGTCATCTCTGATTCGTTGACCCCTGGGTCGCCACTTGAAGGGGGAATTGACATTTCTATTCTGTCATTGGCCATTGACAACTCTCCTCCAACAAGTTCGGTCTTCAGCTGCCCTTTCTGTCTCTCTCCAGTTCAAGTCCATGGACCAAAATTCGTTTAGTCTCTTCTTCTCGTGTTTCTTGTTTTACCTCCCTTTCTCTTCCCCTGTAGATTCCAAGTCAGGGCCTGTCTGACCACGTTTGATTGTGATTTCCTATCCAACTTCATTGTCTATGCTTGATCTGCTGCTCCACATGTTGTTGTTGGCTTCTTTCCCACAGTTCTGCGTTTCTCCACATGTCTTACCAGTCTATACCCATTATACCCTGAAGACGTCTATTGACGAACGACTGGAGTTTCTTCTGTATTGCCTTTGTCATTCTCCTAGTTTCTGCACCAAACCGGAGTACTGATTTGACATTGGAATCAAACAATCTTAACTTGGTCATCATCATCATCATCATTGTCATCATCATGTAGCATGTCCTGTGGAAAAACACCGCTCTCATAACAGCCGATCTGTAAGACTCTCGAGTTCTAGCCATAACTCCCGCCTCTGTCATCTTCCGTGATATATTGTGTACATTTTCTCCTTGGTCTGCTCTGCCCCGCTTTCCATACACCATACCCTCCAGTATCGTTTTATCAAAGCATGGAAATCAAGGACTCCAGCTGCCTAGTAGTTGGAGACTTCAACAGCGACTCGGAGGGATGGGGATATTCGGACACAGACAACAGAGGTGATGAAGTGGAAAACTGGGAGATAGACACAAATCACTATCTTATCAATAGGCCGGAGGACAGCTGTAGCTTCTATTCTAGAACATGGCATACCACCTATACTCCAGACTTGGCCTTTTCCACGGTGGATATTCACCACAAAATAGACCGCCAGGTGCTCTACCAATTGGCAGGTAGCGACCACAGGCCAATTAAGGTAGAATTTGATATGGAAGTAGCCCCACAGGAAATGAAACCGCTCCCACGTTGGAACTATAAACGAGCCGACTGGGACAGATTTGCAATTCTGACAGATGGGCTGTGTGAAACCATCAACGCACGGAATAACAATATGAAACATATGGTGGAAAGCCGAAGCAAAGCAATCATGCAAGCAGCCACCGAAACCATCCCAAGAGGGTCAAGGAAAAATTACAAGCCATTTTAGAATGATGAATTTGCAGAAAGCGGAAGACGAAGTCTCAAATGCTAGGAACATGGCAGAAAGAGAACAATCTATGGAAGCGAATATCGCTCTCAGGGCTATCACGAGGAAATACAAAAGAACACTAAACCAAATAGCAAGAGACAGCTGGAAAAACAAAACAGAAAGCCTCAATTTAGATAAAAAAGGGAACAAACTATGGAAGTTAGTCAGAGCCCTGAACGACGAAACGCCATCAAATAAACAAATTACCATCAAGCAGGACGACAACATGCTTACTGGAATAAAAGCAGCAAACGCCTTTATAGAAAATTATGCCAGAGCAAACCACGTTGATGTCCCTACAGATAGGCATACAGATATTAGTGACGAACAAAAGAGCCACGACAACATCAATATGGCACCAGAGGAGCACATAATGGCAAAACTAACAATGAATGAAATGGAAGAGGCCATGAGAACTTTAAAGAAAAAGAAATCGCCCGGAAAAGATGGTGTAACAAACGAAATGCTGATGGAAAGAGGAAGTTACTATCAGTCCTGAACCAAAGCTGGAAAAAGGGAATTGTAACTCAGGCATGGAAAGATGCTGTACTTATACCAGTACCAAAGAAAGAAAAAGATAGAACAGATCCAAATGGATACAGGCCTATCAGTCTACTGAACTGTGTAGGAAAACTGATGGATCGTACGATAAACACCAGACTGATGTGACATCTGGAAGAAAAACACATACTAATTCCACAGCAAGCAGGCTTTAGACAGCACAGATCCACTGAGGACCAGATCACTTTCATAGCCCAGGAAATAGAGGATGCTTACCAGGAGAAAAAACACACAGTAGTGGTTTGGGTGGATTTAGAGAAGGCATTTGACAAGGTGTGGAAAGAGGGACTTAAAGTCAAGCTACGAAGAAGTGAAGTTTGTGGGAAAATGTACAGATGGATCAGCCACTACCTCGAAAACAGAATAGCCAGAGTTCAAGTACAAGGGCATATGAGCAAAAAGGTGATACTTGAGCAGGGAGTACCCCAAGGGGGAATACTGCCACCCACACTTTTCCTGGTGTATATAAACAACATCACAGAGAATATACCAAGAAGAGTCCACAGCTCCATGTTTACAAAAGATCTGGCTATGTGGACCTCCCAAAAAAATCTCACCATAGACAGCAATCGGATGCAGCAGGCCCTAACATCGTTCAAAACCAAGCCATGAGAGTTATAACAGGACGCATGAAGTCAACGCCAATTGTAGAACTTTAAAAGACTACAAATCTGCAATCCATGACCGACAGAACTGCAGAGCCCAGCAGCAAGCAGAGAAACTCAGAAGACTGACAGACCACCCAATGCATCAGAGACTAAATAGATTTGGAAATGGGAAACTAAAGCGGAGAAATAGCCAAAGCAAAGATGAGCGAAGACCCTAAGAACACAGTAACACCAAATCCCATCCCTACTGTACGCAAACCTACCTGGAAGCAGCATATCATTCCGGAGGTGGCAGAAAATATAACAGGTATTGGAAACAAGAACAGCCAGACTGAAAAAAATAGAAGAGACATAACCCTGAGGTACATAACGAAAAACTACCCAAGCAGGGACTGGACCCATGCATACACCGACGGTTCTGTAACAAACACAACAGAACGGAGGGGCTACCAAATGGTAGTAAAATAACACTGTCAGTTGCAACTGGAAAATACTCGAGCAATTTCAAAGCGGAGGCAGAGGCACTGATGGCTGCAGCAGAAGCAATGCTAAAAGGCAAAAGAAATGAAAGCCAAATAGTCCTGTTTACAGATGCCCTAGCCGTAGTCACAGGACTAAAAAGCCAGAAAAATACTGAACTTAATGATTTAAGAGCAGTACTCTGTCAACTATGCCAGCAGTCCGCACCAAAAAGAGTAATGGTACAGTGGGTTCCATCCCACTGTAACATCCAAGGCAACGAGGGGGCAGACAGACTGGCAAAAGAAGGTGCAAGACTACCACAACCAGATTCTAGTGTGACCTACGAAGAGTCAAAAAGGCTTATTAGAGCATGATACAGGGCCAAATGGGAAACAGAACATACTGGCTACACAAAAAACGATGCCTATTACCAGTTGAACAGAAGAGGTCGTGGTCTTCAAACTTCGCACAGGCCACAACAGACTGAGGTACCACCTTTTCAATAAACTGAAGATAGGTGGCACTGACGAATGCACTTGTGGTACCGGGAAAATGACCGCTGAACATCTGCTGCAAAACTGCCCGACATACGAGGACCAGAGAAAGCACATGTGACCATCACCAGTGGCAACACTAGACAAGCTCTATGGCAGTGTCGACAGCCTCAGGATGACCGCTGCTTTTTTCGAAAAAATTTAGATTGACGTTTGACAGCGTACGAAGAAGAAGAAGAAGAAGAAGAAGAAGAAGAAGAAGAAGAAGAAGAAGAAGAAGAAGAAGAAGAAGAAGAAGAAGAAGAAGAAGAAAAAGAAGAAGTTTTATCAAAGCTATTATGGCGTTTAATGTGGCCAAAATATTTTAACTTTCGAGACAAGATATCGTTTATTAACAATTTCTCCTTGATGTCCAGTTCTTGTAGGATATCTGGATTTTTCCTTTCCGCTATCCGTGATATTTTGAGCATCCTTCGGTAGTATTTTAATTCAAAAGATTCAATCCTTTTCGTAAATGTTTGTGTGGTGATCCACATTTCACATCCGTACATTGCCACGGAGAAGATGCAAGTTCGCGGGACATTTATGTTCTTCATTTTATTTTATTAGAGTTCTGCTATAAGTTCATCATTGTAGTCAACCTCTGCATTACCAGAGCCATTCTCTGTTTGACTTCCTTCAGGCAATCTCCATTGTTGCTTATAACTGCTCCGAGGTACTCAAAACTTGTGACTTTCTCAATTTTCTGTTAACTTTAGGTTTGGTCTTTGTCTTCTTTGTCTTGTATGTGCTCATTATTTTGATTTTACTTATATTCAGGTATATATTTTGTCTTCGCTGTGTTGTTTTACCGACAGGATCATCCGTTGCAGTCCCGCAACCCTCTTTGAGAGAACAAATGTGTTATCTGTACATCTGAGCTCTGGTATCTCGTTCCCACCGATTGTTATTGGCTCGAACCTGCCATATTTTCCATCATTTTTGACGTTCCTCGAGATTATAACTTGGAATTTGTCTTTTACTGCCACGAATTACCAATTATTATTTATTAATAGGAAAGCTGTCCTTGCCTTTCAAATTGAAGCTCTTATATCTGACTCTTCCCCTTGAACTATCAATGGTGCTGTCCAAACATGTGAAGCTGTACACCTCTACCTGTGCCTCAGCTTCAACCATGACTCGTGGCTGATCTGACTTGTGTCGTGCAAAGTCTCTACATGATAAATTAGGCGGGCCACTGCAAAACCCTTTGTAGTATGCTCACAACATGTTTGACAGATTACAGTGTCTTGCTCCCTTTTCAGGCCCCGATAACACTCGATTTGCCTCAATGGTTGCTCAATGCTAAATAAACGGGCACAAATATCAGGGGAACATTTCATTGCTGCAAAGAATCAACATCCAGACCTGGGTTGTAAATATGAATTATTTGTTTAGCGTGCACGTGTTTAGATCTTAGAACGAACGATAGAAAGGGAAGTGGCTGTTCTTGTGTTTGTGTAGCCCATATTAGAAGGTACAGTCGTACGGATTGGCTAAGATAAGAGCCTTTAGGTTACGTGTGTCGGTGGACTCCACGATTTGCCTTGGATCACTCCAGGCCGGAAAGGACTTGACATGTTTTGAAAAACGACAGTCCGGACTGATAACACAAGAGTCTCGGAATGACTTTTCTAGACGTCCAGACCACAGCAAAGATGTGGAGTAGGTTTAGAAACGGTTATCTGGGAGCGGAATATTTTGGGGGGGATTACGATTTATAAAGAAGGAATGTCCCGGCTGAAGAAACCTATGTTGGAGGTCCATTGTCAAGGTCGCATGCTTATAACAGCATTAGATTAGATTATTAAAAATTTGTTCCGGGAACAATTAAACATGAATAGTCGTTTTGCATGTATATCTAGGCACCTGCTGAAAGTTTTAACCGATGAAAATGTTCTTATTAAAACAAGTACGGTCTTCTTCTTCCTCTTCAAATTGTATGGAAACGACTCATTGTAATTTGTTTACTGTACTATAAATGTCACCTGGCGTGGTTTTGACAACATTACCGCTAGTGTGCGGGAAGGAAAACTAACGTCTGGTCAGACAAAATATACTGATTAGACATGCTGGTCATGGCTATGCAAAACATATTGGCCAAGACCCTCACCTTGGATTCCTCGTTGTCTTTCCTGGAAACGGGCTGTTTTAATTGCAGTCTGACCAACAAAGTGAGGGATCGACGTGATCCCTATAGCAATGTGTCACACGCAGATGAAGCAGAACATAGCATAATCGCCTGAAGTACACCGGTCCACCTTCATCAGCACGCTCGAGATAGGAGAAGAGCTACTGCAACCCGCCAATTAACGTCCTTTTGAGTACTACCTTTAAGTACTTCTTTTGAGTACTACTTTTGAGTACTTCTTTTGAGTACTACTCATTGTGGGCATTCGAAATATCAACAACAACCCGGAATGTGCCGTTGGTCAAGAAAAAATATGGACTTAACATCATATTCCCAATATGCCCCAGTGGCATATTGACGGGATCTTTACTTTTTTGTTGCTTGATATGATGTCATATATACACCACTTTGCCAAACAGATAATATTCAACAAGCCTTGGAGATGTCGTAATAAAGGCGCATGAAACACCGTTGGTAGCCTCTTAAGAAATGATGTCAGTAAGACATATATGCTATTCTTGGCAATGTCACTCATAAAATTCTCACAGAAGCCATTCTCTTAAATAATAATAACAGGTGCTCATCGCTTCCAAAAATTTGGCGACAGCGTCAGATACAAGCAGTCAGATGTGACTGCAGATAATCCATGTAGAACGTAGATTGCGCGCAACATGTGGTAGACCCGAGGCTGTTATTTACTCTTAAATAGAATTAGGGGAAGAAGATTTGCGCTGTCTTCAAACCCACTTTCTCGTCCTGAGCTACCTGGGTCCAGTGGCAAGACATAGAACGACTGTAGATAGCAGGGTTTGCTGAAGTCATTCAAGTGAATAAGTAACCTGCAAGACAGCTCTGACGTCTCAGAGACCTCAGTGGATGTTGTCATTTTTTTTGTTGGTGAGGCGGGGTGACTATAGTATTACTTGTCAGGCCTTTAACTTGCCTGAACACGAATAACAATGTTCTTCGTCTGAAATGTATAACCATCCAGCTAGCGCTGTAACTGGTGGTCTAGCTTATAAAGGTAGTGGTTCTCTATCCTGGAGAATATGGTTCAATCCCAGGTAAAACGTTTGTTTTATCTATCTGAACTGAAATTTAAAAATCCGCCAACACATTGATTCTGACTGCCCCCGGAAGCTGAATAATTTATATTTAAATAGTTAATATTTACTTCCGTCGAGGATGAAGTATTCAAGATTTAGATGAACAGCGCCTTATTTTTGTGATGTGGGCGGACCAACTCCCTCGTTGCCATGCCTTCCTTAATTGTAAGTCACAGCTTATGAGTCATGTTAGCCACCGTGTCAAGGTACGCATAGATTCTTCATGTGCTCTCCTTCTTCCTGTTCTGAATTTTGGAGCAAGTGATGTAATCATTCTTTAATCCCTGTATCATATTTCAGAACAGAAACAGACCTTCACCGAAGTGTCGGACCAAATTATTTGGAATCAAGAACTGAGCAAGGAGAAATAATAAACTTTGTTGAATAGTATCTGCATAACATATACAGCAAATAATGTATATCGGAAACAAATAAACACTCTGGCAAATGATAAATGCACGACAAGTAGCTACAGTAACATTGACTTAAATTTAGCATATCGATGTTGTTCGTGAAATAATTACTTACTTACTTACTTAGTCGCTCCTCTTCTGCCGTGAGGTGTAGAGGTTCGTGAAATAATACGTGATACTTTATATTGTAATGTCATTCCAATAATCAAAACTTCAACAGATAATAGCAGACCTTCGCGAACCATCAGCCTATCACTCCAATTGCACAATATGAAAGAAACAACAGCAGTCCAATAATTAAGGGTTTTCACACTTCCGGTACCCCTACCCTACCTCACTTCATCTTTGCGTTTTTCCTCACTAACGAAAACATCTACAATCCCCGCCACCATTTCCCCATAAACACGACCCACTATTCCCCTCCGGATTTCTCCCATTCGTGTTTCAGATTTAGAACTGTCTCTCATTTAACCAGCAACATCATTTCTTAATTAACCTGGTCAGCGATTTGAAAAAGGCCATAATGGCCTATAAATGAGGACATCTCCTGATTCAATCAGCCAATCAGATATCCGTTTTAAATGCAGACAGACGCACATTTGAGAAATAATTCGATATATTAACATGTATTCTACCAAAGACAAAAATAATTAGGGTCAATGCAGCAAACGCAGAACCAATCCGACTGAGAGCAACGCCACAGGAAGAGGTAGAGAAATTAACATACCTAGGAAGTAAAGAAAGAATGGACAGATAAGGATATAAAAACAAGGATACAAAAAGCAAGAGTTGCGTTCGGAATGTTGAAACCCACATGGAAGAATATAAGAAAGAAGATAAATATAAGGATGTTCAATTCAAATGTGAAACTAATCCTGCTGTATGGAGCATAAACCTGGAGGATAAACAACGGCAATCACAGCAGACTGCACGGTTTTGTCAACATAAGCCTGAGAAAGATTCTTGGTACAGAAAGGTTTGACAAAGTTACAAACGATAGACTGGGAGAGAGAGCGGGACAAGGTAAATTGGAACAGGAAATCTTAGGAAGAAAGTGGAGGGTTGGGTCATACATTAAGAAAGCCCCATGCCAGTATCACCAAGCAACCCCTGTCATAGAACCCCCCAGGGAAGGAGAGGCATAGACGGACCAAGGAATTCATGGAGACGAGATCTGGAGGCGGAAGTAAAGAAAACCGGAAAAAGCTGGAAGAAAGTGGAAAAGATTGCACAGGACAGAGCTGCTTGGCGAGGGTTGGCTGGTGGCATATTCACCACTGGGTGACGGAAGGCGAAAGAGAAAGAGATTCAACCAAGGATTCGCAGTTTTCACTATTGCCCTACTGGTATGTTCACCAGATTTTGTAGTTTGAATGTTCCCAACGTGTACGAACATGAAATGTGGAAATTTGATGTCGAAATGATTCATTACGAGATCAATGTTTAATGGAAATAAGGTGGTTTGTAGATACGAGAATGAGAATGGGCTCAGGAGAGTTGTTGCTATTATTTGATAACACGGAAATGAAGGCACACACTATAAGTCGATCAAATAGAACACTTTAGCTTCCTGCGTGGCATAGGTCATCAACAAATATTCCCCAAATCTTTCTGTCACGCGCTGGTATTTCCAGATCTCCTTCACCCCGCCCCCTCAACCTTCACCCTCACATCTGCTTTTGTCTTTCTAAGGTTTGTCTCGACTGCCCTTCCTGGTGAGTGTTTAGGTCTGCCACTACCTTTCTTGTTTTGAGGATTCCAGAACAGTGCCTGTCATGTACTACTATCAACTGAATTCCATAGTGTGTGTCCTTACAGTACTATCCATCGCCAACGTCCTTCTCTTTAAGCCTAGTTCCACCGGTATTTATCCGGGGCGTTCCCACAGTTATATATTAGTGACTTTATCATGCCATTCGATCTCCTCAATTCAGAGCAAGCGTCCGTTGATGAAAGCTACGACCTTGTTACTTGCATTTTGCTTTATTCGCCACGATATATTGCATTGCAAAATAACACAAGTTGAAGATGTATGCAGAATCTTCTACACCTCAGGGTAGAAGAAGAGTGATTAAGTAAGGTAGAAGACTATATCTCAGGGTAGAAGAAGAGTGACTAAGTAAGCTAGAAAAACTCTACACCACATGGCAAAAGATGAGCAACTAAATAACGAAGAAGACTATACACTTCAGGAAAAAAGGAGATTGACTAAGAAAGGCAGGAACTCTACACAATATGGGTAGAAACAAAGTTACTAAGTAAGGTTGATAATTAAACACATACAGGCAAGATTGGAGGTACTGATATAGATAACACATTTAGAATACAAAAGGCAAGAGGGGATTTTTTTGCTTTAGGGAATTTGTGGAAAAGGAAAAAAATTAAGTCTACCTAAAAAATACATATCTTCAACTCCAATGTCAAGTCCGCCATATTGTATAGCTCTATCTACCTCAAACAAAGAACGGCCAGAGTCCAAGTACAAGGGCAGACGAGCAAAAAGGTGACACTCGAGCAGGGAATACCTTAAGGGGGAGTACTGTCACCCACACTCTTCCTGGTATATATAAACGATATTACAGAGAATATACCAAGAAGAGTCCATAGCTCAATGTTTGCAGACGATCTGGCTATGTGGACCTCTGAAAAGAATCTCACCATAGCAAGAAATCGGATGCAGACGGCCCTAACATCGCTGGAAGAGTGTGCGAACTCATGGCTGGTCAAAATAAACGAGGAGAAAACCACATGCACAATATTCTCGCTTTCATTAAAACCCCAAAGTACCAAATTAAGTCTAAATGGCAAATTCCTGCAGCCAAACGACAACCCAACCTATCCGGGAGTCACATTTGATCGGCGCATGACATGGAAAAGTCAGATTGAGAGAAACCGAATGAAAGCCAGAGAAAGAATGGCAATCATGAGGAAACTTGCTGGCACAAGCTGGGGAGCAGACGAAGGCATACTAAAGAAACTGTATACTGGAAGAGTGAGACCAGTTCTCGAGTATGGCATTGCGGCATGGACAACAGCAGCGAAGGCGAACTTCGATAAAGTTAGCAAACTTCAAAACCAAGCCATGAGAATTATAACAGGTGGCATGAAGTCAACGCCAATTGTAGAACTTGAAAAAATTACAAAACTGCAATCCATGACCGATAGAAGAGACTGCAGAGCCCAGCTGCAGTCAGAGAAGCTCCGAAGACTGACCGACCATCCAATGCACCAGAGACTAAACAATTTAGGAAATGGGAAACTAAAGCGGAGAAACTTTGCAGAAATAGCCAAAGCAAAGATGCACGAAGATCCCATAAACGCACTAACAACACCAAAACCCATCACTACTGTACGAAAACCTACCTGGAGGCAGGATATATTTCCAGAGGTGGTAGAAAATATACCAGGTATTGCAAACACAAACTGCCAGACTGAAAAAGAAAGGAGATATACTACCCTAAGCTTCATAACGAAAAGCTACCCAAGCATGGACTGGACCCATGCATACACCGACGGTTCTGTAACAAACACTACACAGAACGGAGGGGCAGGAGCATTCCTGAACCTACCAAATGGCAGAAAAATAACACTGTCATTCGCTACTGGTAAGTACACAAGCAATTTCATAGCGGAGGCAGAGGCACTGAGGGCGGCAGTGGAAGAAATGGTGACACACAGTGAAAATGAGAGCCATATAGTCCTGCTGACAGATGCTCTCGCCGTAGTCACAGCGCTAAAAAGCCAGAAAAACACTGAGCTTAATGACTTAAGAGCAGCACTCTGCAAACTGTGCCAGCAGTCCGCACCAAAAAGGGTAGTGGTACAGTGGGTCCCATCACACTGCAACATCCAAGGCAACGAGGAGGCAGACAGACTGGCAAAAGAAGGTGCAAGACTACCACAAACAGATACCAGTATGACGTACGAAGAGTCAAAACGGCTTATCAAAGCCAGATACATGACCAAATGGGAAACCGAACATACTGGTTACACCAAAAACGATGCCTATTACCAGTTGAACCGAAGAGAGCAGGTCGTTGTCTTCAGACTTCGCACTGGCCACAATAGACTGAGGTACCACCTATTCAACAAATTGAAGATAGGGTGTACCGACGAATGCCCGTGCGGTACTGGTAAAATGACCACTGAACATCTGCTGCAGAACTGCCCGACATACGAGGATCAGAGAGAGCAGATGTGGCCATCACCAGTGGAACTGCAAGACAAGCTCTATGGCAGTGGTGACAGCCTCAGGATGACCGCCGCTTTTTTCGAAAAAATAATGGTTACTGTCTGACTGCGTACACAGAAGAAGAAGAAGAAGAAGTATAGCTCTATGACGTAGGCAGCCAAGAAAGCAAGGAGCAGTCTAAGTTCAATAATACGTTAATATGGTTGAGTGGTGAACTAATAAAGAGGGATCAAAATGATGTACAGTGCATGAGCTTTAGCGATCAGTGACCGAGAGCTTCCAAGGTCATTCTTATCCTCCATTAGGCGCTCCTAGATAACAGGATGCAACAGGGCACACTGGCTTAGAGGGAAGTGTCATAGAGGGAAGGTTACCAGGTACTCATAATTTTCATGACGAAGTCGGATGTGTCGGACCGAAAGGTGCAAATATCGCATTTATGCTGTAAACGACGACACATCGCATTCCGTTTTCCGGACTATATCCTGCTATTTGCAAAGCCCTTTACATGGCTTGGCAGCGGGAGAAAGAGAGACGAAGAAGAAGAAGAAGAAGAAAGAGAGGAGATGTAGTAGTCAAATATCTGCTTTCCTTCTTCTTTTTCTTCTTCTTCCTCGTCTTCTTCTTTTATTTTATTTCTTCGAGAAGGCGAAGTCAACAGTAATCTCCAGGTCTGTGTGACGGTCCCGCAGCCTCTGCACCAGCTCTGCTCCTTCTGGTCGGGCTTGGCATCGAATGTATCTGTATAATGGACAGTCCTGCAAGATGTACTTGGAGGTCTGAACTCCAGTTCCACTTGTATGTGATATATTGAGCCTGCAAATGAGCCCAACATTCTGCAGTGACCTGTTCTCTGGCTAAAGATGGTGGTTTATTGATGTCTGTGGATCATGTCCACAGCTGATGTTGATGCTTTTCTTTCATTAGTAGTTTTACTGGTTGCGGATTATAGTTGTTGCTTGTCTTCAAGCCACTGTGTGGACACATTGTTTCATTCTGTCACCTGCTTTGGACCGAGCATCACCTCTTACACTCCTTGTGATTCCACAGTGAGAAGATATGCTCTGAAGAGTAACTGTTGAAATTCTTTGGATTTTGCTGAGCTTGGATCTGATTTCATGCAGCATTTGCTCATTTCTGGCGAATTGAATTAATTCTAGCAGAAGTCTGCAATCTGTATAAGAAATACTATCGGAATTGGCGGGTGTTAGTGGAATTCCGTGGTGAAGTGGTTAAGCCGTCGGCCTCGTGATTAGGTGGTGTGAGTTCGACTACAGACTCCATCGTCTTTTTCACGGGTGCTTGATGCACAGTCCCCTGCATCTCGTAGTCGCCTCGTAGTCGCCCCTAGTCGTCTTGTTCTTGACTTGCCACTGGGGTCGGGAGAGTGAGGATAAAAAGTAGCGCAGTTAATCCTTACTAAAAATAGCGCTAGCAAAATTAATTATGTCATCATCGTCTGCAATGGACGGCTGCCAGTTCCTGTGCCTGTGTCTGTAGTGGGATCTAGTGAACATGATCATTAGCTGTATGAATTTCGCCCTAAATTGGAAGAGATCTGGTATCCAATAACTTGTCACTGCTAATAGATGAAACATACTAAAATTCACGGTCACCTCGTCACATATTGGTATACACGTAATAATGTAATCGGTTCTGTCTATACTTGAATTAAGAGTATCTTTGTCTTAAGGATGATAATTACTTATCTGTTAACTCATCTTATACAGTGAGGTGTAGAGTCTTCTACCTTACATAGTCACTATTCTTTGACCCTGAGGTGTAGAGTCTTCTATTTTACTTAGGCACCTTTTTTCTACTCTGAAGTGTGGAGTTTTCAAACGCTTAGTTTTTCGTTTTTAAAGAGGCGGTGTAGAGTCATCTACCTTACTTAATCACTCTTCTTCTATTCTGAGGTGTAGATTCTTCTACCTTACTTGGGAAGGAAGAAGACTAAAGTCTGGTTAGGCAAAACATACTAATCTTAGTCAGGGTAAGGCAAAATATATGAGCCAAGACCCTCACATGGACTTCCCAGTAGTCTTCCCTGGAAAAGAGCTGTTTTCATGGCAACTTGGCTAACAAAATAAGGGGTCGACGTGATCCCCGTAGTAGTGAGTGACACACAGATGAAGCCAATCATAGCACACCCACCTGAAGGCCCCGTTCCATTTCATCACCACGCTCAGGATGTGAAGAAAGCTACGAAAACCCACCAGTAAACAGTCTTTTCAGGGAGCACACAAGAGTGATCCTACTCATTGTGGGCTTTCAATAACAACAATAGCAACAACTTCTACCTTACTTAGTAACTTTGTTTCTACCATGAAGTGTGGAATTATCAACCTTACTTAGTAACTTTGTTTCTACCCATATTGTGTAGAGTTTCCTTCCTTTCTTAGTCAATCTCCTTTTTCCCTGAAGTGTACAGTCTTCTACGTTATTTAGAGGCTCATCTTTTGCCATGTGGTGTAGAGTTTTTCTAGCTTACTTAGTCACTCTTCTTCTACCCTGAGGTATAGTCTTCTACCTTACTTAATCACTCTTCATCTACCCTGAGGTGTAGAATCTTCTACCTTGCTTAATCACTCTTCTTCTATCCTCAGGTGTAGAGTCTTCTACCTTACTTAGCTGCTCATCTTCTGCCATGAGGTATATAGTTTCTCTAGCTTACTTAGTCACGCTTCTTCTATCCTCAGGTGTAGAGTCTTCTACCTTACTTAGCTGCTCATCTTCTGCCATGAGGTATAGAGTTTCTCTAGCTTACTTAGTCACGCTTCTTCTACCCTGAGGTGTAGAGTCTTCTACCTTAGTTAGTCCCTCTTCCCCATCTCCGATATGTAGTTTAGTAAGATAGATGCCAGATTGTTCCTTTGATCGTCATCCTTCTGGCCTGCTGCCAGGCCAGTTCTCAGTCTCTCAGAGATTGTCGTATGATTCCTTCCCAATGTACTTTAGGACATCCTGTGGGGGTCTGCATTTTTGGGTTTTAGTCTCTCATAACCGTCGTGGAATCTGGTCTGCTCTCATTCTGCCTACATGGTCAAGCCTCTGCATTTGAGTTTGCCCCACTCTGCCTTGCAGGGGTTGGGCTTCGAGAACGTGAAGTATTTTCTACTTAAGGAACATGTTTATTTTTGCCATTTGGATCACTTTTCCTAAATACCTAATTTCTGGGGATTGTAGCTGGCTTTTTTGGGATTGTGGTCATTGCCGGTGACTCACATCCGTATGTCAGAACAAATACATTTGTGGTCCTGTATACATCCATCTTTGTTTTTCTTTGCTTATTTCTCTTTTGCTAATGAATCCTTTGTTTAATGGACGGACATCGTATACCAGTTTCTGCCACCGTGCGGCAAACTCGTCTTTGATGTCTAAATAATGAATGATAGACCTGTAAAACAAACAACAGAACATAGACGGTTTAGCATTGAAGGTAGCTGATATAAAATTACATTTGATTTAAAATGACATTCTGACTTTCTAAAATGGCATTCTGGCTTTCAAATGGAATTGTGACTTAGGAATGATATGGATTTCAAATAGCATATTGGCTTTCAGATTACAATTCTGGCTTGCAAATGACATTGTGGTTTTCAAATTACATATTGGCCTTCTAATTACTATTCTCACTTTCAAATGATATTCTGACTTATCAGCGACCACCGGAGAAATCCAAGGACAACTTGAAAATCAACTTACCCACAGCAGGCACATGTAGCTACGATCCACCTGCTGCCTCTCTGGTAGGTTAGTGACAGCCAAACGCTGACGATTGGTACCAAAATATACATGATTTTCCTAGAAATAAGTATGCCGAGCGAAAGACGCAGAAATCACAGCCCGAATGTATAACCTAATATAAAATGACTTACATTTAAGAGCGAACAGTAAATCAGAAATTGATTTAGAGCATTAAGTTATGTGGAGAAATTTGTTGCAATTTATGTTATGTGAAAAAGACTTATGACCCTACTTTTTCAAAGCTGAGCAAAGTATTATGAATACAGGCTACACTTTGATACTAATAATTCTATGTGATTGAGAAGAGATACCGTAAATAGAAGGTGTGGCGAGGATAAAAGAAGAAAGTGGGTTGAGATAGAACAGGGATAATATTATAGTTTTGGTAATTATTTTGTATCAGCTAAAGTGCTTGGGGCTAATAACAATAGTTATTCATAGAAAGCGAAGACGGCAAGAAATTAGACGTATGTTGCGAGATGTTATCTTCTTTTACTGAAACGTTCATCTTGCCATGGCAGTCCCAACTTGAGACACAACTGTGCGGGTTCCCCCTGCGTTCTGATAAATGTCAACTGGTCGACATTCTTCAGCTGTTAGAAACCGAATATCCGGTCGCTTATCAACTCTCCACGGATTCCTTATCATACCCGCCATATTTTCAACGGTTTGCTGAGGAAACTTTGAGTCGGGGGATAATTAAATTGTGCAAACTTGACGGTTGGTATGTGCTGTTTACATCAGAAGTGACGCCATCATGCGCATCGTACATATACTCACTTAGTGCATTTAGGTCCGGATTCATTTGAACACGCCTGGTACTTTATTCTGCCATATAGTTCTGCGAAACTTGTGGAGACAGTTCATGGAGAAACGATTTCGCTGTCTGGCACATTTGCTGTATACAGTCCGTACATATGAATGGTTAGCATACCGTTTTACCAAGGTGGCAACACCGATGCTCTCTCCGTTCTAAGCATTTGCCTGTTGTATTTCAAAGACAGAGCTTGTTTTTGCAATATTGTTGCTGACCTCAGAGTTGGTATTATCTTTCCTGACAAGTGTACAACCTAGATATGTAAAATGAAGGTGCGTGGTGTAGGTGTGAAAATCGAGCGCAAGTTTGGTTTGCAATTACAACATCCTTAGTTCGAAATCACTTCGTGTCCAGTTTGACTGGACATGACGGGAATTTGCATCGGTATGGCCACTTCTCCCCGTACAGAAAGGATTGGCAAAACTACTGTACTTCAAAACTGTCACAGTGTAACACATTACAGATACATACACGCATTAATACATCGGCAAATACGTCTACACTACAAGCAGATACACACACACATTCATACATCGGCAAATACGTCCACATTACAAATAGGTATAAACTGGTCATTACGTTCTGATATCGCTCAAAGGGCTACGGTCTGGGATGAAAACGAACGTCCCTTCGCCAGTAGAATCCAGAAAGGAAAACTCTTAATAATACCTAGTTATTTGAACCTATCGACTGTCTGGGGACGTTGGTTATGTATAGTGATGTTGAGTTCCTTGTATGCTTCCAGCGAACAGACTGGAAGAGTAGGTCAGTTTTTCTAGTATTGGTAATCAGATCAAAGTTAGAGTATGCCCCCTGAAAACGTATTCATGGTTGACAACATGCCTTGTTCTATGCATGCCTTTATGGCACAGTAGTTATGTACGTGATACGCACAACAATAGCAGTACCATGTAATGCACCAGAAAGCTTGAAAGACCATTCTAAAGAGTGTCAGACTAGCACAAATCTCTGTTTTACACCATTGGTGACTGTGAGGGCGGCATGCAATTCTCCGTTATGCAGTACTCGAACCATCATTTCGATGTGAAACTAGCGGACAGATGTAATGAATCTTCTGCGACAACCAGGTATGGCCAATATTTGCTAGAGCCGTTCCCGTCTGACAGTGTCAAAGGTCTTGGTCAGGTGGAAAAAAAAACTGTGTAGGTCAATTATGTTGTTCTTGACATTTCTCCTGAAGCTGATTGCCTCCGTACATCTTGTCGAATGTTCCATTACTCGTTCTAAATTCACACAGACTCTGTGAGTAAACCCTGCTCAAGATGTTATTTAAGCGTTGAACTGGGCTCGTGTCAGTATTTTTCTCGTCATTTACAAGACTTAGATTCCCGTGTGATTAACACAGGAGTCACGATTTCTCTATCGTTTGTACAAATGGACTATTGCGGTATCTCGCAAGTCTGGGAAATATCTGCCCGTCATCCAAGATTGAGCGGAATAGGTTGGTCAGGAGCAAGATGGGACATTTTCCATTGTAGACTTCCGCAGTTAGAGTATCTGACTCAGGGGACTTGCGGCAAGATATTTGGCCGATTGCTTTCTTGATCTTAACAATGTTATGGAGGGTTGTCTCGTCTAGCGTTTGTTTCCGATTTGTGCCATGTATGGCAAAGCTTGCTCGCTGATAGCGGGGAAATGGTTGAGGTTTGGGCCATGTGTGGCATAGCTTGCTCGCTGATAGCGGGGAAATGGTTGAGGTTTGTGCCATGTGTGGCATAGCTTGCTCGCTGATAGCGGGGAAATGGTTGAGATTTGCATTGAAGTGCGTCTCCAAGCGGACAAAAAAACTTACCATTGGCCGTTAACAGTATGTATCCTGCCAATAGTCTCATGAACAGGAGATGATGAACTAAATTGAGGATCATAGCTGTATCGCAGAACCGCTTTGAGTCATTCGTGGCTGCATACTTATGTGTCTCGTCTATTCTATTGCTAACTCAGATATCTTGTACCTTTCTAACATGATTATGAATTTTGTCTTGGCGAAGGCTGTCTTTAATAATGTTGATGAAGGATTATTTTGGTGGGAACTGTACAGGCATTGTTTTTCGGTCTCTCTACTATCTACCTTCATGGCTTTCGTCAAACCAGTCGGGGTTCTAGCCTGCGGTATGGTGCAGACTTTCTGACGTGGTCGAGTGCAGTGCATCCTTTAGAGTGACCCATTTCTTTTCAACCGTAGACAACAGAACTGCTCATGTTTTATTCATATGTCTAGATCACTTGAAGAATACATTGCGACTGTTCAGTTCTGCAGCTTTCAGATGATAATTCTCTTCACTGGTCGAAGTCGGGTGTATCGGACCGAAAGGTGCTGTAAAATGCACTCCTTCCTCGCTCTTTGCATCTGTCTGCTATCAGTCATTCCAATGGACGCAGAAGAGATGCAGTCCAGCGGACACTGCACCTCCTGTCCTATGGTGGCAAGCTCCCGGGTGGCGGGGAATGCTAGGCGTACCATCACTGCAGATGAGCCGAGAAAATAGAGCGAGCAAAAAGATACCTCACTCATATGCATATGCTACGTTTCTGGCAGGACGTGACGATCCTGGGAAAAAGTCACACTGGACTGCCTCTCTTCCGGGATAGTACAAACTAGTACATAGTCCATCATATCATTGCCAAACGCTATAGACACGAGTAGGGAAGACTCGATAGTCCTGCAAGACAACTTCCCAAGAGAGACAACTCTGACCAAAAACAACTGCTGCCTTGCAGTTAGGCTGGGGACAGCCAAAGGCTAAGGAGGGCAACCCTACAGAAACGCCTGTTGAAATCGGATGCACTGAGCCACTGGCTAACAAATTAAATCAGTGCAACGTAAATATCGCTGTAAACAGCGTACGATGAAGAAGAAAGAAGAAGGACCGAAAGGTGCAAATACCGCTGTCAAGCGGTAAACTAGTGACACAGAGCATTCCGTTCTCCGGACTACATCCTGCTACTTGCAAAGCCCTGTTCAGGGCTTGGTAGCAGGAGATTGAGAACGAACGCAGAGAAAGAAGAAGAATTCTCTTCACATGACTTTGACCGCTAAGAAGTTTTCTAGGCTAAGTGTGGAAGTAAACTTTTGCATAATTTAGCAATGAGTACCTCACACAGCCTCTGTCACCATCAAATAAAATATGTCGCTTCATTTGGTGATTACTTCTTCCTCTTCTTTTGTCCTACTGCTCTTTCCTTCTCTGGATCTTATTGGTTTGTGTTTAGATTAAACATTGGTAACACCGTGTAGGAATAAGCAGTACATTTATCAGCCCCCTTTTAGTTGATATAACAACTCTATAGTGTTTCAAAATCGGTGCAATTTGTTAGCCGATTCTGCTCGCCTTCTGAATTATATGTGCGATCTCTCTCTTTACTCTGCCGTTGTCAGTGAACATACTACCTAGGTATTTCAGCTCCCGTACTTGTTTAGTACTTATGTCACTGCTGCAGAAACTACTCTACACGTTTTCACACGATATTATCGTGGTCTCAGTCTTGCCTGTTTTGATCTTCATGTCCTATTTGTTACTATCTGTCTGCAGTAGCGTTTTGTACGGTAGCACGTTAGTTCGTTCATGTACGTCCATTGTGTTCTCCGAAGTCCTGGACTTCGCTTGCCCTGCACTGTGCCCTGTGTTAGGGTATTTACAAGGCTCTTGTACCTCGAGACGTGGCCATACCAAGTTAGCTTTCGCTTTTTAACCGTTGTGGGGAGGTCATCGTAAAGTCCACTTGCATTCTCGATTTTTCGACGTACTTCATCATATGTGATACGGTCTTTATAGGTGACATTTAGGAGTCATTTAAAACATCTCATCTCTATGTCGAGGATTCTTCTCTGAATATCTCATATAATCGTCATGTTTCACAGGCGAAAAGAAATATTGAACGACCCAGCAGGCGCATTAGTATGTGAGAGTTGTTTATGTTGCCATGTGTTTTAATTGGGCAAATGCTGCTGTTGTCTGTGCTACTCTGGCCACGACCTTTTTTGATCCCCCTAAACAAATCGTTGAGCAAGTATACTTGAAGCTGTTTACTGTTTCAACTCCTGTCCATTTGCTTTGATCACAGCTTTGAATTCTTCGATGTTGTTGGTCATCAACTTTGTCTTGTCTGCGTTTATCTTCAAGCCATGTCCTTGTGCTGTTACGTCCAGTCTTCGGATCAATTACCGAAGTTCTATCTCCGTTCCCGCCATTCCGTCAATGTCATCTGCAAAGCGTAAGTTGGTAATTGTTCAATGCCAACATGATATTCAAGGACATCACTCATAATTCTTTCTAGGAATATGTTGAAGATTATCGGTAAGAGTATACATCCTTTTCTAACGCCGACGGAAGTGTGAACCATTAACCCATTTTATCATTCCCAAAGACTGCGCTTGCTGCCTTATCCTACTCGATAACGATCACAATGTTACTGTTGCTGTTATAGATCGTCATTGTTGTCTGTAGAGAATAATGTCAAACTCTCAAACGTCTTTTTAATGTCAATAAACACATGGTACTGCAAATACATCTATCCTTTCCTATTAGTAGTCTGTCCTGTTGCATCTTATTATCCAGAATCACCACGTGGGGGCGGAGAAGAGTCTTGAAAGCTCTGGGTCTCTGACCCTGACGCTGGCAGTCAGCTTTGGCTCGCTACCACTACCGCTCATGCACTCCTCAGCATATTGTTCCCTACGGGATACCCTTCGCCATTTCCTGCTAGAAACTGAACGCCTATGGGCCTTCCTGAGTGCAGTAACGTTCATAGTAGAAAAGAAGAGCGCCCACCAAACAATCGGGTTCACCTCGCGATGTCTTCACCAGTCAATATCTCTGCCACATATTATTGTTATTCAAGTGAACTTGTCTGGCACGTTCAAAGGCCTGGTTTATTGCGTCAGACCTTCGAGTTTTTAACCTTTTTTCCCAGTAAACCCTGTCCTAGGACAACAATGCTAAAAATTAATGTCACACACTTGAGCTAGTCACGCAGTTCCCTACACCCACACGCGACAACGTGGCTGAGACTATGGCTAAACTATTCATTACACCTGGTATTTCTCTACTGACAAGCTCCCAGACAAGGGGCCTCCTGTTTAGACAACCCCTCAGACACAAACTTCCTTATAGACGCACCTTCAACAAGGATTGCCAGATTGGGCTACTTTTCACCAGTTTGGCCACTTTTACTTGTCCTGTAGTGCTTAATGTTATGATTTAGCTATTGTTGTTTGGACACCTTTTAATGTTGTCCTTACTACTTAGTGATGTATCCCTTTTGAACTTCTACTAATGTTGTATAACTATATGTTAAGATTATGATTTTCCATCATTTGTATAAAATAATACTGTTGTACGACTTTATACCTAATGCTCAGGTTACCGTACGTGGATCTTCTGTTAAAAATTCCCCTGATCTCTGGGCAGCAAGATCGAACTTCAGTATCCTGTGTCAAGCACGTTAAAAATCTCTTTGCAGTTAAAAAGTAAAAAAGAGTAGGCTTAACGGCCGCTGTTCGGCTAAAATTATAAATTCTAGTTAAAAATTTACTGAAATTATTTCCATCTTCTCCCAGCCCTAGTGAGCCGCAGGAAGTTTTTAAATACCAACTACGTATAGCCGAAGTCTTTGTCTAACCTGGCAACAGACATTTACATCCCTGTTTGAATACCAGCATTCCAAGTATTCAAAGACGTCGTCGTAGTGTTTTTAGGCTGAGATTAAAGGCCGTTTCGCCGCGTCGTGTGGTGGCTATGTGTGTTTATTTCACTCCCAGCTGAAAAAAAACAACATTTGACTTGCCGGAGATTCTATTCTCTGTCCGTATTGTCACCAGACAGGTATCAAAACCATTCGGCCACACGCTTCTCATATATAGTATGCAACCTTTCTGCCGAAGATGGATGTGTCGGACCATAGGGTGCAAATTTCGCAGTCAAGCTGTAAACTAGCGACAAAGCGCTTTTCGTTCTCCGGACTACATCGAGCTACTTGCGAAGCCCTGTTCGTGGATTGGTAGCGGGAGATTGAGAACGTTCAGGGCTTGGTAGCGGAAGATTGAAAACGTTCAGGGATTGGTAGCTGGAGATTGAGAACGTTCAGGGCTTGGTAGCTGGAGATTGAGAACGTTCAGGGCTTGGTAGCTGGAGATTGAGAACGTTCAGGGCTTGGTAGCTGGAGATTGAGAACGTTCAGGGCTTGGTAGCTGGAGATTGAGAACGTTCAGGGCTTGGTAGCTGGAGATTGAGAACGTTCAGGGCTTGGTAGCGGGAGATTGAGAACAAATGTAGACGACGAAGAAGAAGAAGAAGAAGAAGAAGAAGAAGAAGAAGAACAAGAACAAGAAGAAAAGAAGAAAAAGGAGAAGAAGAAGAAGAAGAAGAAGAAGAAGAAGAAGAAGAGTATACAGCCTACCTATTTGAAAATTTAAATAAAATGCAATTACTGAGGTAAAGAAAAATAAACGCCGCTTGACCTTCCATCACTCCTCAGTGTACAGGCTGAGGGGTGTTGAGGGGATGTTGGTGGCGAGTGGAGAGATAGACAGACAGGAGAGGGAGAGAGAGATAGATAGAGAGAGAGAGAGAGCGCGAGAGAGAGAGCGAGAGACTGACATCCGAACTGACAAATTGATCAGACTATGTTAGTCGCGGTCAGGTGAAATATACTGATCAAGAATATACTTCACCTTCAAGCAGTTCCCCCTGCTAACATGCTGTTTCATGGCAGTCTGACTAAGAACGTGGGGACTCGGCACTTTGCTCCGTAATGGTGTGAGTAGAGCCACTGTAACCCGCCACTAAAGAAAGACATCATTATTACCAGACTCAAATACGAGTTACTTTAGCAACAACGAAGAACAAAACATCTGAGCCTTAATGAAGTTTTCATAATATATCGTCCGGGTCGAAAAACCTATATCCATACTGATGTGTCTTAACTATTTGAGCCCTCGCTCAATCTCTTCTAGGCTATTTGCAAGCTTGCCAAATCACTCATCCGCTATCTGTACGCTCGGTCACACGCTCCTGGACTATTCATACGATCGCAAAATCGCTCCTAGATATTTTGCACGTTCGGCGACACGCTCCTAGACTATTTGTGCTCTCGCTTACTTGGTCCTAGAGAATTTGTATGCTCGCCTATTCGCTTTTAGACTATTTGTACGCTCGTCCACTCGCTCCTACACTATTTGTACAGTCGCCCACTCACGCTAAGCATATATATGTACTGTCGCCCAGCCAACTCTTTCCTTGACTATCGGCCCATTCGGCCACTCGCTTCTAGACTATTTGTACGCTCGCCAACTCGCTCCTAGCATATTTATGTGCTTGTCAATTCATCTATATACTATTTGTAATGCTATTAACATCGGGGTGTTTTCACTGGTGACAACTTAGCCTCAATATTGAAGGGAAAAATATATTAAACAAATCAATTGCAAAAGCAGATCACAGCTTATGACATGAATAGTTAGAAACGATTTTGAAAATATCATTTACACAAAATAGATCAACATTTAGCCATCGATGCATATTATTTTTTATAAAAGGCTGAGAGGCAACTTCGCAAAACAAAACAAAACCTTTAATATTTCAGTCAAATGAAGATGCATTTTTTGTTTGTTTTATTTAATGCCCAACAATGAGTGAGTCTACACTTTTCTGGCCCCTGAAAAGGACGTTAAGTGGTGGGTTGTAGTAGCTTTCCTTACATTCCGAGCAAGCGGATGAAAGTGTACCGCGATCCTCCCGGTGGATGTACTATACTTTGCTTCATCTGCGTGGCGCTCACTACTAGAGCCAGACTGCCTTGAAAACAGCCTATCGTATGGTGAGTGATAACGGATGGCAACAGTTACTGAAAGAAAGAAAAGAGGACATACCTAACGAAGACGGCATCAGGACATTACGGATGTTCAAGGCGTGTCTTAGACAGAGATGCATGCATAGCTGCCCTGACGGAGACTACGCTCTGGAAAGAATAGGTCACATGATGATGATGATATTTGATGCTTCTGTTGTTATCATCATCCCAATGAGCATCTGCTTTATAGGGAATCTAACAGAAAAAAACTAGTGGCAAATAAAAACGTCAACATTTTTGGGAAGCAATTTATTTATATGTAAGATGTTCCTACGTACGTACGTATATATGTACGTAATTTGTATTTATGTATTTGTGTATGTATGTATGAATGTATGTATGTATGCATGTATGTATGTCTGCAAGTATGTATGTATGTATGTATGTGTGTATGTATGTATGTATATGTGTATGTATGTATGTATGTTTTTATGTATGTATATGTATGTACATATGTAAATATGTATGTATGTATGTATATATGTATGTATGTATGAGTGTATGTATATACATATAGAAGTATGCATGTACGTATGTATGTATGAATGTATGTATGTATACATGTATGTATGTATGTATTATGTATGTATGTATGTATGTATGTATGTGTATGTATGTATGCATGCATGTATGTATATATGTATATATGTGTGTGTATGTATGTATGTATGTATACATGTATGTATATATGTATATATATAGTAATTCAAATATACAAATTCATTTACCCAGAATTCTATTCTGCTACTTTTAAATAGTTAGTTTTGCTGCGTTAACCAAAAAATCTGGTAGTCATACCTCCAATACTGATACCTCCAGCGCGTCTCGACAAATGGGCAATATATTTTACCCTGGCCAGTAGTAAAAGCTTCAATGGGGTCTGTCACCGTGTCTTAAAGGTAAACTTTATTTAAAGATGTAATATAAATGTGCACTAACCAGTCTACAACAGCAAAGCCAGGAACGCATTTATCTTCCATTGCGCTTCAACTAACACCCCTGCTCAGTTAATGAAAGGTATCGGGAAGATATAACTCTGCGTGAGGTCCCCAGTCACACTGTGTGGGAGACATGGGTCTGCCCGAAGTTCGGTGATGTCGATTGTGCATAACATAATGGGAGACGGGAAGTTTAAGGTCCTGTTTCTGCATCTACATGCGCTCTGTAATTGTGAAATGTTATGGAAGCCCGTTTGGGACTACTAACGCAAGTAATAAAGTTCAAGTTTTATCAGGAGAATCTACTTCTTCTTCTTCATTCGTAATCTCCCGCTACCAATCCCTAAAAGGGGCTTTGCAAGTAGCAGGATGTTTTCGCAGAGCTTAATGCGTTGTGTCGTATTTACAGCTTGTCCTTGACTGCGATATGTGCACCTTCCAGTCCAACACATCCGACTTCAGCAGGCATTTCTATGTCATTTTTCGATCCCTTCTACTTAGCTAGTCTGCTCTGTTGCAGCCTGTTACCCAGGATCACCGGGTGGAGGTGTAGAAAGGCGCTTGCAGCTCTGGTTCACTGGCCCTGACGATAGCAGTCAACTATGGGTCGCTGAAAGCTACAGCTTATGCGCTGCTCAGCATCTTGACCCCTTATACACAGTATGAAGTGCTTTGTTTTATGTGCATTAGGGGCATTCTGTGTCATATAAGTCTAGTTACGTGTCTATTTTTCTTCTTCTTCTTCTTCTTCTTCTTCTTTCTTCTTCCTCTGCGATCCTCAGAGGCGCGTTATGATGTTGTGTGGTAGTTTACGAGGCTGCGAAATTTGCGCCTTTTGTCCTGACATCCGGTTTCAGTTGACTTATTTTTGGTCCCGGGTTAGCCTTTCTTCTGAGACCACGTTCATTTTGCCAGATTACACTACCACATCCTGTTTCCAAGACGGTCACTTGGAGACAGGATAACGTCTTGGTTAGATCTAGTTTGCTGACCTTGATGCAAGCAGCGAGCTATGCTAGGAGCTCATATCTCATGTGCATTTTGATCTGACTCTATTCTACTCGCTTTATAGATTCCGGAACAGAGACTGTCTTGCAATTCTGTCAGCTTATTTCCACATTGTGTGTTCTATATTATGTTTACATAAATATATGCATATATATATATATATATATATATATATATATATATATATATATATATATATATATATATATATATATATATATATATATATATTGGCGTTTCATGTATCAGACTTTGAAGTTGATCATAGAATGCCTCTATTTCACAATCTTCGTAGTGTGCAGTGGGTGCGTAGCACTGTATTATGGTGATATTAAACGGTACTGCCTTTAGCCGTAAAGTGATAAAACGTCTAGATATTGGGCGGCAACCCAATATGCATCTGGCTGTGTCTTTATGCACCAGTATCCCTTCTCCGTGTAGATGTTTGTCTTCCCTGCCACTGAAGTAGAACTTGTGGCCCTCCTCCGTGGTAAACTCTCCAAAGCTTTTCCATCGAGCCTCGCATATACCAAGGATGTTCCATCGGTAGTTCTTTATCTCGTGTGTTAGCTCATTGATTTTGCCAAATGGGTTCAGTGTTCTGACATTCCACGTACCTAATGTGAGCTTGTCTTTCCTCAGTCCAAGGTGATTGGAATGCAAAAATTGTAGAAGATGCAGTCCACGACTGGAGGGGAACATGTGGACCATACGGAAATAAAGAAACCAATGACCGGGTCCTCAGACTCCTAGAATTTGCAAGATGCAACCAGCTGTTGGTGGCAAATACGTTTGGGTTAAACAAATTCATCGAGACGCTGGACAGGGCATAACCCAAGCAATGAAGTGCATAGCCAGATCGACTATATACTGGTCCAGAGGAGGTTCCGATCGAGCATCAACACCGACAAAACAAGAAGTTTCCTCGGAGCTGACATAGGAAGCGACCACGATCTGGTTATGATGACCATGCGTCTGCGATTGAAAGGATGTGACCAGGCTAACGTTTGACCTGGACAAACTAATGGACCCAAAAATCACCGAAGTGTTCCAAGCAAGGGTAGGAGGGAGATTATCGCCACTGTTGGCTCTCAGAGAAGAACTGGATACAGATACAGTTACAGATGATATCGACGGGTTGGCGGGTTCAGAAGCAGAACTCCAGGAAGGGGTCAGAAGGCTCGATGAAACAGCTCTTGACTATGGTATGGAGATAAACGCTGGAAAGACAAAACTAATGACAAACAACGCTACGGGCTTCAACAGCAAGATAAAAGCAAACGGTCAAGAACTCGAAGTAGTTGACCGTTTTAAATATCTTGGGTCGATTGTCAGGGATGAAGGATCAAAATGTGAAGTGTTGGCCAGAATAGCACAGACAATAGCGGCGTTTGCACGGCTTAACAAAATATGGCAAGATAAACGGTTAGCACTACGCACGAAAATCAGATTAATGCTTACACTGGTCCTGTCAATATTTCTCTAGGCGTGTGAGACATGGACAGTTACAGCTGACCTTCAACGAAGGATACAGGCCTTGCGGATGAGATGTTTCCGAAGACTTTTAAACGTCATGTACAAAGATCGAGTTACAAACGAGGAAATCCGAAATAGAATTACAACGGCAATAGGGCCTTTCGAAGATCTCTTGGCAACTGTCAAAAGAAGGAAACTCACTTGGCACGGTCACATATCGAGATCAAATGGTCTTGCAAACACAATCCTCCACGGGAAGGTGAATGGCAGACGACGAAGAGGCCGGCCCAAAAAGAGATGGGAAGACAACATAAAAGAATGGACCAGTCTCCGACCAGAAGAGTCACAGGCAGCGCTTCTGACAGAGAGGTATGGCGTGGAGTTGTGAGGATGTCTTCGTGTGTGCCCCAACGACCTCACCGGTTACGGGATGACCTGACCTGACCTGACCTGATATATATATATATAAATACATATATATATATATATATATATATATATATATGTATATATATATATATATATATATATATATATATATATATATATATATATATATATCGTACTGACACGGTGGGCAGAGTAATGTTTCAGGTTATATAACCTATGAGGGACGGAACGAACCTAGGAAAATAATTCCTGTAACATCAACAACTATAGAGGATAACCAACTGATAACGAAGAAACAGGTAGCTGCATAGGTAAAGACATGGAGAAGAGCGAAGGCGGCCGGCGTGGACATTATACCAGCAGAGCTCTTACGGGCAGGTGGGAACGTAGTGGTGGAAGGCCTGACACATCTGCAACAAAAATAGGAGCAACAGAAAACTGGCCGGGCTTACCTAAGTCTGGAAACCTCAATCTGTGCCAAAATTATAGAACAATAAGCCGCCTTAGCAAGGTTTGAAACCCCAAGCACAGAACATCATTGCTGAGAAGCAAGCAGGGTTCAGACAGGGAAGAAGCACTACAGAAAAGATATTTAATTTAATACTGCTAAGCGAGAAATATATAAAACAGCAGCAAAAACTGTATCATGTGTTTCTTGATTTCAAGAAGACGTTTGATAGCATTTGGCATAAAAAGCCATGGACATCATGAGTATGTATAAAATCAATTGACATATTTTAAAAGTTCTTGAATCCCTGTATGACAAAGCGTTAAGTACAGTTCTTGTGAATTGGCGGCGCGGGAACTGGTTTCGCACATCAGTTGGTGTGAGATAGGGTTGTACACTTTCCCCAAATTTGTTCAATATATTCCTGGAGGGAATTATGAGTGAGTCACACGGAGGTCACGTTGGTCGATTGTCAGTGATGAAGGATCAAAATGTGAGGTGTTGGCCAGAGTAGCACAGACAATAGCCGCGCTTGCACGGCTTAACAAAATCTGGCAAGATAAACGGTTAGCACTATGTACGAAAATGAGATTAATGCGTACATTGGTCATGTCAATATTCCCCTATGCTTGTGAGACATGGACAATTACAGCTGACATGCCTTGGATATGAGATGTCTCCAAAGACATCTAAACGTCACGCACAAAGATCGAGTTTCAAATGTGGAAATACGAGAAAGAATTACAACAGCAATAGGGCCTTTCGAAGACCTCTTGGCAACTGTCAAAAGAAAGAAACTCACTTGGTATGGTCACATATCGACATCATATAGTCTTGCAAATACGATCTTGCCCAGAAAGATGCTATGCAGACGACGAAGAGGCCATCCCAAAAAGAGGCGGAAGGACAACACTAAAGAATGAACGTCAGACCAGAAGAGGCACAGACAGAGCTGACAGAGAAGACGGCGTGGGGTTGTGAGAATGTCTTTAATTGTGCCTCAACGACCTCACTGGTTACGGGATGACCTGATCGGACCTGATATATATGATTTATATATATATATATACGTATTCTCCTCACGTAATGTTCCACGTATATATTTTTGGTTTTATTCAACAGTTCCACTTTTGTGTGTTTTTTGTTGTTTTTTTATCTTTTCCAGCTTTTTTAACCTATTTCATTTTCCTTTTGTGCCTTGTTAGAGCGTGCCTCTCCACGCGTATTTTGAAATGTTTTGATGTTCTTACTTTGTGGAATCGAAAACAGAGATTGTCTAGTAATTATATCATTAGTTTCCGCAATGGGTATCCTGCCCAGTGTCACACTGCGCATAAGCCTGCATAACATTCACACCACGCTATAGGGGTGAAGCGTCAGTATCACAATTCCAGAGTACCGGGTTCGAATTCCACTCGTGATCAGCTTGGCAGACATGGGTTTTTTTCACTCCTCCACGTACGGAAAGTAATGGCAATCTACCGACTGCACACTTTGCCAAGAAATTTATAACAGCTAAATAGGTTGGCGGTTGTAAGAAGCGACCTTCTGCAAAGGACATCTTACTTACTTTAAACCATCGCCGTTTGTTACAATTCGTGCATGTGGCCCGACTTCCCCAGGATGTCCAAGCCCACCCGCTCTTTATACAGGTCATGGACATTAAAAATGGTTGGTTGGCTCCTGCCCTTTGGCCCAATGTCATATAGTGTTATCTACAAGTGTTTGTGAGCTGTTGTTTCGTTCTGTTCAAAGTGTTTAATTTGTTTAGCTTCTCTCACACTGCCAGGAGCGGGATATTTTTAAAAAAACGGTGCTCAACAATTTCATTGGGATGTATACACAGCCGGCACTCTGGAGTGCGTTCTGGTTAACTTCTATTCAAGTGACTGTTGAGTTGTATGAGTTTGAATGCAAAGTAGGCGAATAATGCATTGATCTCTCCTCTTCAGGAGGTTAGTGTTCTCTTTGGAATTTGGGATGGCTATATGTTGGCATCGTCGGTCGGGAGACCTCGGTGTTGTTGGTGACTAGTTATTGCTAGCACATTCCAAGGAAATGTTTTTGGTTGTGCATGTGAAAGTTCTCGAAGCTTTTCTGATCTCCGTGTAAAACGAGTCCATGTTGTTGGCGGTAGTCAGCATTCTCAAACGTGGTCCTGGCACCAATGTCTCCCCACGCAGCTACTGGCTCTGGGAAACAACGACGTTATCCTCACTGCTTACAGCCTGGACAAAAAGCTATTCACCGTGAACACTGTCGACTGGCGTGACGGGGACGGGGATCAGATTCATCGATAGTTCCTATCTTTAGCTTACTGAATAGTCGTAATCACAATATAGTGTGCCTGGTGCAGGGTTTAAAGAGTATCACTTATCCACTTCTGTGAACATCATCTGGGGGTGATTGGAATATTTCGTTGGAAACAAGCATGAATTAAGGGCGTTGTTGTTCAGGTGTAAATACCGTTGCATTAACTTAAGAAAAGAATTAAGCTTCAAGTGGATTATTTTGAGTCGAAATAAAGCACGGAATTGAACCACGCCCCCTAATTCCCAGCACAGAAAATATGTACGAAGAAATAATATCCAAAAATGTTTGTTAAAAAAAAATGCCAGCAGTATGAAAGCACGCAAAATATGTGACAAGTTGACGGTGGGTAGACAACCCGTTCACGTCTGATTTGACGTCAATGCGACCTGTGTCACAAATATAAATTTACACTACGTACACCTGGGTTAAAATGGGAGGAGGGGGCCTTTAAAATATCATATTTACTTCGTGAAGAATAGGAAATTAATCAAAAATTTTTCAGAGCTGATAATCTCATGAGCCGTTTGTGTCAGTCGAGTGAGGGAGCCACTGTAAAGAAAGTTGTGTTCAGCTAATTCCCTTGAAAGTCGGAAGGATTAAGGAACTTCTAAACATAAACATATATTTGCGTGGGAGGAAGATTTATTATAGCTCGAAATATGCACGTAAGGTTGTGATGATCACTGAACAATGACCCGTAGCGGGTGTCACACTATCGCTGGCTTAGATAGATTTGCAATATGCATTGGAAAAACGAGATAAGTTTTTATTCTTCATTCCACTGATTATTGTCTTCTAATTCTTCTGTTTTTTTTTGGCTTCCGCTTGTTGTTGTTGCTGTTTGACATGTATCATGCCTAGTTATTTTAACTCCTGACGACATTGCTTCGATAGTCAGTTACAGGGGATCTTCTTACATCTTGAGTGTGAGGAACTGAGACACTAGTCTGGTCAGGCACAACATGCTGACCAACACAACAGCCTGCAGGACCCCGGTCCAACCTCATGAACACGCTCGGAATGTAAGAAAAGCTACCTGCCATTGAACGCCATTTTCAGAGCGCTTGAAAGTGAATATTCTAATTGTGGGCATTAAACAACATCTCAAATGACGTCAAACCAATGGCACGCATGATATTTTGTGACGTATTTAGGGCGTCAAATTATCGGATGTTCGCAAGATGTTTTTCGTTGTTTGGTGTATTGTGGATGGCTATTGTGATTTACTAACTGGCTAGTTGTTAGTGTTTCATGCTTCTAGATTTGTTCCCAACTAACCGGTCGACAGTGATGATTGATTTTTCTTCTTCGCAGTAAGTCTGGGAGCAGTCGTAGGCTTGGGGTCGTCACCCCGAATGACTATCTAGTCATAGGTTTAATAACCTGACGTCTAAGGTGGACCGACGGGAACAATGTGTATGTGTACATGGTTGCTGGGATAGAGAGTCCAGAACGTAAAATGTATATGTGGCATGCGGGACGGCATTAGGTGGGTCGATCCATAGTGGGACATACCCTTGTCCCTTCTTCTCTAAAGTGGCCCTGAAAGGTGACTGTTTATTTTCATCACAAATAATAATAACTCATTTAAATCCTTAAACACAAAAATCATCAGGTGAGCTTAAGATGATGTGCTCCCTCGTTCAGGACGTCAGAGAAGGGTTACGAAACGTGTGGCGACAGAGGGAGTGGGAGTGGGAAAAGAGGAATGAGCGAACGAGAAGTGATAGAAATGGAAGAGCTACAAGGAAAGCAGATGTAATTTCACTAATATTTATCCACATTGGTTACTGGAGCTGCCTGAATATCAACTAATGTGCAGACATCCTCCAAAGAATGGTTTACCAGTTTGATCTCCATGTGGTCCAGGAGACCAACTTAAAGGAGAATGTCACAGTTAAATGTCCAGGATAGAGGTGCTACACCAATATCTGTGGGCTGAGCAATCGGGCGATGTGTTTGAAGAAGGAAAATCCCCCTGACATGGATTTTTTTCGTTTTCTTCATCGTACTTACCCAAACTCTCACTGAAAAGAGCTTTACAAGTAGAAGGATGTAGGCCGGATAATGGAATGCGTTGGGTAGTAGTTTACAGTTTGGCTGCGGTATTTCTACCTTTCGGTCCAATTTCAGCAGACATTTTTGGGTACCTGTCTGACCTTCCAACTACGATCCCTTCTCGTGAGCCAGTTTTCTATGTTGGAGCTTGTTATCTAGGATTACCACGTAGAGGCAGAGAAGAGTGTTGACAGCTCAGGGTTGCTAACCCCGACGCTAGCCATCAGCTTTGGGTCGCTGACCACTATAACTTATGCTCTGCTCAGCATCTTGATCCCATTTCACATGGAATGATGCTGCCATCTGTATTATTGAGGATGTAAAACTTCAGAGCATTGAGGTTGTTGGATGGGGAAATTAATAACCAGGAGTCGATTCGAGAGTGTATAACTAGACGCCTGTATGGGCCATCTTCCTGGTGGGGCGATGTGATATTTTCTAACGGAGCTGTCGGACATGATTGATGAAGGGTGCCTTAAAGCAGGTGACCACAATACCATGTCCAAATATTGAGAAAGATTTCACTGAAAACAGGCAAGGGGTGCCTTGGAGTTAGACACTGCCGAACACAAATCTTGACATCTCGAATGATGCCACCCGACTCGTATGACCGCCTAAATAAAAGATACTGATGATCATATATTTCTAGCTATATATAGTTTTACTCCACGAAATGGGCCACACGATACTAACCATCTTCAATGCTTTTTTCTCAGTTACAGAGAAAATAATAAACAACCCAGGAAACCGAAACTGGGTTTCAATTACCGTGCATGCGTACACGTCCACACGCCACCTAAATGGGTGTCAATGCATTCAATTACAAGTACATTAAATAAAACTTCTACACGCTCAAGGGGTAGAAGAGAAGTGACTGAGAAATGAGAGCGTGCTCATCCAAACTACTCCCTAGAAACCATTAGTCTGGCTTCCCCGCCGGAATGAGTCTACTCCCTAGAAACGCCTTAATCTGGCTTCCCCATCGGAATGAGTCTACTCCCTAGAAACGCCTTAATCTGGCTTCCCAATCGGAATGAGTCTACGCCCTAGAAACGCCTTAATCTGGCTTCCCCATCGGAATGAGTCTACTCCCTAGAAACGCCTTAGTCTAGCTTCCCCGTCAGGATGAGTCTACTTCCTATATAGCTTTCATCTGGCTTTCTTTTCTAGCCCCATGTTTCATGTAACCCTGACATTAGTATTAGCCCCATGTTTCATGTGACGCTGACATTAGTCTTAGCTCAATATTTCATATGCCTTTGACATTAGTCTGTCCCCTGTTTCATGTAACACTGCCATTAGTCTTAATCCTTCTATTTGATGTGACACTGACATTAGTCTAAGCCCATTGTTTGATGTGACACTATTATTAGTCTTAACCGTCTAACCCTCCTGTTTGACGTGACACTAACATTAGTCTTAACCCTCCTGTTTGATGTGACACTAACATTAGTCTTAACCCTTCTGTTTGACGTGACACTAACATTAGTCTTAACTCTCCTGTTTGATGTGACACTAACATTAGTTTTAACCCTTCTGTTTGACGTGACACTAATATTAGTCTTAACCCTCCTGTTTGACGTGACACTAACATTAGTCTTAACCCTTCTGTTTGATGTGACACTAACATTAGTCTTAACTCTCATGTTTGATGTGACACTAACATTAGTCTTAAGCCCTCCACCCCCTGTTTTATGTAATCCTGAATAATTATAGCTGTATAAAAACTCAACTTGTCTAAACTATTGCAGAATACCTGCAAACCAACAAAATTTCAAATTTTGAGAACTTGTATTTTTCCCGTGGCAACATACGATTGTGAAACATGGACAGTTACCCAAACCTCGAGTTCATTGAGTCGAAATGTTTTAGAAAGGTACTCAACATAACGTGGGCCGAAAAAAATGCAGAAATTCGACAGGAGATGGACAAAGAGACGAATTGGTTCATACATTTCACCATGAACAGAAAATTGAAATACTTGGGTCACATCAAAAGATACAACGGTCTTGAGTGATCGGTAATTGAAGGTATGGTGCCAGGCAAGAGAAGTACAGGCAGACCAAGAAGGCGATGGCGAAAAGATGTCAGGGAATGCCTGGACATATCTCTGGAGCATGCTAAAGATTTGGGAAGAGATCGAGTTTGTTTCAAACGGACTGTGATGGGAGCGACGTTCTGCAAAGCTCATGCTACATGATGAGTAAAAACATCCAAAATACCCAGACTCAGTGGACGATCTAGGAATTTTTTTCAATTTAGATTTTAGTGGGTGGTAACGAAAATTTACACTCACCAAAGGTATAAAATAAGGCGCCAGGTATGAATAGGTTGAAGGGAAAATAGGTCTAGAGATAACTAGAATACTTATTAAAAGCCTTGGATTTACTATTAGTTTTACTAAATGCCTCAGCGCTACCGCAAAGTTTACTAATCATGTATGGTTTATATTAAGGTTTTGTATCTGACTATTGGTCAGGTCAAGGTTTTGTATCTGACTATTGGCCACCTCAAGGTTTTGTATCTGACTATTGATCACGTCAAGGTTTTGTATCTGACTATTGGTCATGTCACGTTTGTGTATCTGACTTGATCACGTCAATGTTTTGTATCTGACTATTGGTCATGTCCAGGTTTTGTATTTGACTATTGGTCACGTCAAGGTTTTGTATTTGACTATTGGTCACGTCAAGGTTTTGTATCTGACTATTGGATACGTCAAGGTGTTGTATCTGACTATTGGTCATGTCAAGGTTTTGTATTTGACTATTGGTCACGTCAAGGTTTTGTATCTGACTATTGGTCCCGTCAAGGTTTTGTATCTGACTATTGGTCATGTCATGGTTTTGTATTTCACTATTGGTCACGTCAAGTTTTTATATTTGACTATTGGTCACGTTAAAGTTTTGTATCTGACTATTTGTCACGTCAAGGTGTTGTATTTGACAATTGATCACGTCAAAGTTTTCATCGGACTATTGGTCACGTCACGTTTGTGTATCTGACTATTGGTCACGTCAAGGTTTTGTATCTGACTATTGTTCAGGTCAAGGTTTTGTATCTGACTATTGGTCACATCAAGGTTTTGTATCTGACTATTGGTCACGTCAAGGTTTTGTATCTAACTATTGGTCATGTCACGTTTGTGTATCTCACTTGATCACGTCAAGATTTTGAATCTAACTATTGGTCATGTCAAGGTTTTGTATTTGACTATTGGTCACGTCAAGGTTTTGTATCTGACTATTGGTCACGTCAAGGTTTTGTATTTGACAATTGGTCACGTCAAGGTTTTCATCGGAATATTGGTCACGTCACGTTTGTGTATTAGACTATTGGTCACGTCAAGGTTTTGTATCTGACTATTGGTCACGTCAAAGTTTTGTATCTGACTATTGGTCACGTCAAGGTTTTGTATTTGACTATTGGTCACGTCACGTTTGTGTATATGACTATTGGTCACGTCAAGGTTTTGTATCTGACTATTGGTCACGTCAAGTTTTTACAAATGCCTAGGGCTAACGAAAGGTTTGCTAAACAGCAGAGGGTTACTAGTAAGTTTACTATTTGGCAAGTGGTTGCCGAAAAGTTTGCTGAATACTTACTGGTTTTTAAAGGTTTTCTTTTCGCCTGCCGGTAAATGGAAGGTTTAAAAATTGAATCGGAGTTACTGGAAGGTTTGCTAAACGTCAAGGGTTACTTCAAGATTTTCTTAACGTCTTTCTGGTACTTGAAGATTTGTTTAATGTTATAGGTAATATTGAAATGTTTCCTAAATACTTAAGGGCTTTTTTGATGAGCAACTGAAGGTTTAGAATGAAAAAGCAGGATTATTCAATGGTTACTGGTTAAAGGAAGGTTTGTTAAATACAATTTAAGTTAAGATAAGTTGTATGAAGGTCTAGATTAGATACTAAATATTAATTTTGTATTCAGAGAGTGGTAAATGCTTGGAATGTATTGCCACAGGAAGTAGTGGAGGTAGGGATAATTAATGTATGTAGGAATAGATAAGATGTGCATAGCTATTAGAATAAGAAAATGTAAATGACGCTAGTTGTATGCATATTTTGCAGTCTTCTAAACCAGTATAAAAACGTTAAATTAAGTTAATTGAGTTAATGGGAGGTTGGCTAAATACAAAATGGTGACATGAATGTTTACTATTTGCCTTTGAGTTCAAGGAAATTATACTAAACGCCTAAAAGCTGCTGAAGATTTGCTAAATCCCTAGCGGAAACTACAAGTGTTACTGAACGTCTTGGTTTTATGGGAAGATTTGCTAAACCCCTAGCGGAAACTACAAGTGTTACTGAACGCCTTGGTTTTATGGGAAGATTTGCTAAACCCCTAACGGATACTACAAGTGTTACTGAACCTATTGGTTTTATGGGAAGATTTGCTATCCCCCTAGCGGATACTACAAGTGTTACTGAATGTCTAGGTTCTACGGGAAGATTTGCTAAACGCCTAGCGGGTACTACAAGTGTTACTAAACGTCTTGGTTTCATGGAAAGGTTTGCTAACCGCCTTGCGGATACAAGAAGTATTAATGAATGTGTAGGTTTTACAAAATGGCAGAAAAATAACACTGTCATTCGCTACTGGAAAATACACAAGCAATTTCAGAGCAGAGGTAGAGGCACTGAGGGCGGCAGTGGAAGAAATGGTGACAGGTAAAAGGAATGAAAGCCACATAGTCCTGCTTACAGATGCTCTGGCCGTTGTCACAGCACTAAAAAGCCAGAAAAATACTGAACTTAATGATTTAAGAGCAGTACTCTGCCAACTATGCCAGCAGTCCGCACCAAAAAGGCTAGTGGTGCAGTGGGTTCCATCTCACTGCAACATCTAAGACAACGAGGAGGCAGACAGACTGGCAAAAGAAGGTGCAAAACTACCACAACCAGATACTAGTATGACATACGAAGAGTCAAAACGGCTTATTAGAGCTAGATACATGACCAAATAGGAAACAGAACATACTGGCTACACAAAAAACGATGCCCATTACCAGTTGAACAGAAGAGAGCAGGGCGTGGTCTTCAGACTTCGCACTGGCCACAATAGACTGAGGTACCACCTATTCAACAAATTGAAGATAGGTGGCACCGACGAATGCCGTGTGGTACCGGGAAAATGACCGCTGAGCATTTGCTGCAAAACTGCCCGACATACGAGGATCAGAGAGAGCAGATGTGGCCATCACCAGTGGCAACACTAGACAAGCTCTATGGCAGTGTCGACAGCCTCAGGATGACCGCTGCCTTTTTCGAAAAAATAATGGTTACTGTCTGACTGCGTACGAAGAAGAAGAATGTGTAGGTTTACGGGAAGGTTTGTTAAACGCCTAGCTGATACAAGAAGTGTTACTGAACGTCTAGGTTTTACAGGAAGGTTTGCTAATCGCTTAGCAGAAACTAGAAGTTTTACTGAACGTCTAGGTTTTACGGGAAGGTTCGCTAAATGTTTAGCAGAAACTAGAAGTGTTACTGAACGTCTAGCTTTTACGGGAAGGTTTGCTAAACGTCTAGCAGAAACTAGAAGTGTTACTGAACGTCTAGGTTTTACTGCAAGGTTTGCTAAACGCTTTGCAGATACAAGAAGTGTTACTGAACATCTAGGTTTTACGGAAAGGTTTGCTAAGCGCTTAGCAAAAACTAGAAGTTTTACTGAACGTCTGGTTTTTACGGGAAGGTTTGCTAAACGCTTAGCTGAAATTAGAAGTGTTAATGAACGTCTAGGTTTTACAGTAAGGTTTGCTAAAAGTTAAGCAGAAACTGTAAGTGTTACTGAACGTCTAGGTTTTACGGGAAATTTTCCTAAACCCCTGGCTGATACTAGAAGTGTTATTGAATGTCTAGGTTTTACAGGAAGGTTTGCTAAATGACAAGACTTTACGATTCGGTTTACTATTAGCTTAAGGTTTTCTGAGAGATTTACTATACGTTTAAGAGTTACTAGAAATTTTGTTAACATCAAGAGGTGGCAGAATGGGTTACTAAACGTCTGTTTACTAGAAGATTTGCTGAACGCTTAGAGGTTACGGAAAGTTTACTTAACCGCTTGAGTTATCAGAAGCTTAAGAATTTCTGTAATATTAACTAAATGCCTAGAAGGTTACTAGAATGTTTGCTAAACGTCATGGGCTAATTGCAATGTTTACTAATCTTCTAGAAATAGCTAGACGGTTTTTTTTAATGGCAAGTGGTTACTGGAAGATTTACTAAACACCATATCGGTATTGTAATATTCACTAAACATCAAGAGTTAAGGGAATATTTGCTAAATCTCAAGGACTAACTAGAAAGATTACCAAACAACATTTTGTTAATATAAATTGTTGGTTTTTTAACGTCCAGTGGTTTTTATGAGGTTACATCTAACGTTTTCTGGAAGAATTGCTGAACGCCTTCTCCTAGGTAATCGAGACGGTGCAAAATTGGTTAACGGTCACACTAAAAGATGTTTTTTCTACACGGCATCCACAAGCTAGTAGACAGGCGGACAAAGTGTGTTGCCATGCACTATGTTGAAAAATAACAGTTTCTTGTAAAAATGTTATTAACAAAATATCTTGTACTTAGCGACTGTGCCTCGAACAATAAACATCTACCATGTTTTATTTTGTGCATTACATGGCTTTTAAGGACGCTTATTTCTGGCATATCTTGACCATTTGAGAAAAAAAAGATTAAAATCAATGCCATGGTAAATTATCCTGTCAATATAAACGAGGAACAGGATTGAAGTCCATCTGACGTTCTTGCAGCATTGTTTCGGGGAAAAAGATTAACGTCGGGTCGGTCAAAACATACTGATCTGACATGTTAGTCAGGATCAGGCGAAATGTACTGATCTGACATGTTACTCAGAGTCAGGCAAAATATACTGATCTGACATGTTATTCAGGATCAGGCAAAATGTACTGATCTGACATGTTACTCAGGGTCAGGCAAAATATACTGGCCAAGAAACTCATCTCGACTTCCCCATAATTTTTCCGGGAGACGTGCTGTTTTCATGACAGCCAGGCTGACAAGGTGAGGGATCGACTTGATCCCTGTAGTAGGAGAGAAATGCAAGTGAAGCCAAGCACAGTACTACCGCTTGGATGACACAGGTCCACCTTCGTCAGCACGCTCGAGATGTGAGAAAAGCTACAACAAACCGCCACATAACGTCCTTTCCAGGGCCCACAAAAGAATAAATCTACTTATTGCGGGCATACAACAACAACAATAACATCGGCAACGTTACAATTTCTGTACATTGCACTTTGCCGCTCAAAAGTGGTTCATGCAGCAGCTGCCATCATTGCTAAAACATTCAAAGATTCCAACTGAGACATATAGACAAATGGCGTAAGTCATACAAACTGTCATCATTGCTAAAACATTCAAAGATTCCAACTGAGACATATAGACAAATGGCGTAAGTCATACAAACTGTCATCATTGCTAAAACATTCAAAGATTCCAACTGAGACATATAGACAAATGGCGTAAGTCATACAAACTGTCATCATTGCTAAAACATTCAAAGATTCCAACTGAGACATATAGACTAATGGCGTAAGTCATACAAACTGTCATCATTACTAAAACATTCAAAGATTCCAACTGAGACATATAGACAAATGGCGTAAGTCATACAAACTGTCATCATTACTAAAACCTCAGCACTATTTTTGATTTGTTAGTTATTTAATTTGCATAAAGAGACACATTAGGTAGTTGTCTAATTGATTTGAAGCGACACGTCGTCCATTTATCTAAGTGATACAATGAGATACATTGAGTAGTTATATAATTGATATAAAGAGACACATTTAGCAAGCAGTCTCATTGATACAAAGAGACACATTAGGTAGTTGTCTAATTAATTTGAAGCGACACGTCGTCCATTTATCTAAGTGATACAATGAGATACATTGAGTAGTTATATAATTGATATAAAGAGACACATTTAGCAAGCAGTCTCATTGATACAAAGAGACACATTAGGTAGTTGTCTAATTAATTTGAAGCGACACGTCGTCCATTTATCTAAGTGATACAATGAGATACATTGAGTAGTTATATAATTGATATAAAGAGACACATTTAGCAAGCAGTCTCATTGATACAAAGAGACACATTAGGTAGTTGTCTAATTAATTTGAAGCGACACGTCGTCCATTTATCTAAGTGATACAATGAGATACATTGAGTAGTTATATAATTGATATAAAGAGACACATTTAGCAAGCAGTCTCATTGATACAAAGAGACACATTAGGTAGTTGTCTAATTAATTTGAAGCGACACGTCGTCCATTTATCTAAGTGATACAATGAGATACATTGAGTAGTTATATAATTGATATAAAGAGACACATTTAGCAAGCAGTCTCATTGATACAAAGAGACACATTAGGTAGTTGTCTAATTAATTTGAAGCGACACGTCGTCCATTTATCTAAGTGATACAATGAGATACATTGAGTAGTTATATAATTGATATAAAGAGACACATTTAGCAAGCAGTCTCATTGATACAAAGAGACACATTAGGTAGTTGTCTAATTAATTTGAAGCGACACGTCGTCCATTTATCTAAGTGATACAATGAGATACATTGAGTAGTTATATAATTGATATAAAGAGACACATTTAGCAAGCAGTCTCATTGATACAAAGAGACACATTAGGTAGTTGTCTAATTAATTTGAAGCGACACGTCGTCCATTTATCTAAGTGATACAATGAGATACATTGAGTAGTTATATAATTGATATAAAGAGACACATTTAGCAAGCAGTCTCATTGATACAAAGAGACACATTAGGTAGTTGTCTAATTAATTTGAAGCGACACGTCGTCCATTTATCTAAGTGATACAATGAGATACATTGAGTAGTTATATAATTGATATAAAGAGACACATTTAGCAAGCAGTCTCATTGATACAAAGAGACACATTAGGTAGTTGTCTAATTAATTTGAAGCGACACGTCGTCCATTTATCTAAGTGATACAATGAGATACATTGAGTAGTTATATAATTGATATAAAGAGACACATTTAGCAAGCAGTCTCATTGATACAAAGAGACACATTAGGTAGTTGTCTAATTAATTTGAAGCGACACGTCGTCCATTTATCTAAGTGATACAATGAGATACATTGAGTAGTTATATAATTGATATAAAGAGACACATTTAGCAAGCAGTCTCATTGATACAAAGCGACACATTAGGTAGTTGTCTAATTAATTTGAAGCGACACGTCGTCCATTTATCTAAGTGATACAATGAGATACATTGAGTAGTTATATAATTGATATAAAGAGACACATTTAGCAAGCAGTCTCATTGATACAAAGAGACACATTAGGTAGTTGTCTAATTAATTTGAAGCGACACGTCGTCCATTTATCTAAGTGATACAATGAGATACATTGAGTAGTTATATAATTGATATAAAGAGACACATTTAGCAAGCAGTCTCATTGATACAAAGAGACACATTAGGTAGTTGTCTAATTAATTTGAAGCGACACGTCGTCCATTTATCTAAGTGATACAATGAGATACATTGAGTAGTTATATAATTGATATAAAGAGACACATTTAGCAAGCAGTCTCATTGATACAAAGAGACACATTAGGTAGTTGTCTAATTAATTTGAAGCGACACGTCGTCCATTTATCTAAGTGATACAATGAGATACATTGAGTAGTTATATAATTGATATAAAGAGACACATTTAGCAAGCAGTCTCATTGATACAAAGAGACACATTAGGTAGTTGTCTAATTAATTTGAAGCGACACGTCGTCCATTTATCTAAGTGATACAATGAGATACATTGAGTAGTTATATAATTGATATAAAGAGACACATTTAGCAAGCAGTCTCATTGATACAAAGAGACACATTAGGTAGTTGTCTAATTAATTTGAAGCGACACGTCGTCCATTTATCTAAGTGATACAATGAGATACATTGAGTAGTTATATAATTGATATAAAGAGACACATTTAGCAAGCAGTCTCATTGATACAAAGAGACACATTAGGTAGTTGTCTAATTAATTTGAAGCGACACGTCGTCCATTTATCTAAGTGATACAATGAGATACATTGAGTAGTTATATAATTGATATAAAGAGACACATTGGGTTGTTACATAATTGATTCAAAGAGACACATTAGCAAGCAGTCTCATTGATACAAAGAGACACATTGGCAAGAAATCTAATTAATACATGGAGACACATTGAGTATGTATTCCAGAGCACGGAATGCGTTGTATCGTAGTTTACTGCTTCACGCTGATATCTCCACCTTTCGGTCCAAGAAATCCAACTTCAACAAGCAATTTTTGAGTACTGGATTAACATTCACTCTTCCATCTCCTCTTCTAAGCCAGTCTGTTCTGTTATAGCCTGTTATGCAGGATCACCGCGTGGAGGTGTAGAAGGGTCTTGGCATCTCTATTCGCTGGCCCTGTCGCTACCAGTCAGCTATGGGACGTTGACCGCTGCAGCTCATGCGCTCATTAGCTAATTGATACAAAGAGACATATTGAGTAGTTATCTAATCAATACAAAGAGACACACAGTCATTTAAGTTGACATCACCAGCACGCTCGGGATATGAGGAAAGCTTTTGCAACCCGCCACTTAACGTCTTTTTCAGGGCGCACAAAAGAGTAACCTACTCATTGCGGCATTCGCAAAAGCAAACAACAAGTTGACATCATTACTTAAACATTCAAAGGTTGTATCATTTAGAAATAGTTGTTGGTATTGTTGTTGTTGTTGTGAAAGCTCACAATGAGTTGATGCATTCTTGTGAACACTGAAAAGGGCGTTTAGTGACGGGTTGCAGTAGCTATCCTAACATCCCGAGTATGCTTATGAACCTGGACCGTGGTCCATCGAGCGATTGTGCTATACGTGTCGCTCACTACTACGTGGATGACGTAGACCCTTTCCTCGTTAGCCAGACTGCCAAAAAAAAAACAGTCTGCTTCCAATGAGGACTATGTGGAAGTCGAGGTGAGGGTCTTGGCCAGCATATTTTGCCTGACAATTACTAACAAGTCTGATCAGTATGTTTTGCCTTACAATTACTAACAAGTCTGATCAGTATGTTTTGCCTGACAATTACTAACAAGTCTGATCAGTATGTTTTGCCTGACAATTACTAACAAGTCTGATCAGTATGTTGTGCCTGACAATTACTAACAAGTCTGATCAGTATGTTTTGCCTGACAATTACTAACAAGTCTGATCAGTATGTTTTGCCTGACAATTACTAACAAGTCTGATCAGTATGTTTTGCCTGTCAATTACTAACAAGTCTGATCAGTATGTTTTGCCTGACAATTACTAACAAGTCTGATCAGTATGTTTTACCTGACAATTACTAACAAGTCTGATCAGTACGTTTTGCCTGACGATTACTAACAAGTCTGATCAGTATGTTTTGCCTGACCAGACGTTATTCTTACTCCTCCTTGAAGAGAAGAAAGAACTAATTAAATGTATAGTTAAACTAATTCTCTATTGTCAATAGTAAACGTGGATTATGCCAAAGGCATGCAGACCAAAGATTAAGTCATTTGAATTGCGAAAAAAATTAAAACTGGGTAAAAGATGTTAAGGATCAAGATCAAATATTTTGTCCATCTATAATTTCATGTGAAATGTTTGGAAATGTTGAAAAGGGAAGACACTATCAACGTTTAACAGACAATACTGAGAAATTGACATGAAAAGCCAACAGAGAGAGAGAGAGAGAGAGAGAGAGAGAGAGAGAGAGAGAGAGAGAAGAGAGAGAGAGAGAGAGAGAGAGAACATAGAATTGCTTGCGTGTGACAAGCAGAAGTGTAATGGACAATTTATGACTCAAGGATATGTGATCTTCCTACGCTGCCATCAAAAAGATTTCAAGTATTACTATCAGCCCCGTTGAAGCTAACAAAGAAAAGATCTATCTTCAAAATAAATTATTCGAATGAGTTCAAAAGCGCAGAATGTATTTTGACATGAAAAACTATTTACAAATCCAACAACTAAAAATGGCAACTTCCGTTTTGTGATGGCTAAATAATCCATATACTCTTCTACTTGTGTGAACGAGTGTTGTGTCATCATGTTAAGTTGACATACACGTCTACTGACACGTAGGCCGTTCGAAGTGCTTGGAAATGACTGTAATTCATAAAACCTTCTTCAGGCGTTTATATATATATATATATATATATATATATATATATATATATATATATATATATATATATATATATTGTATTTATAATAATTCTCGAGTGAGCTACAGTGATCTAATGGGAGTGCAAATAATAGCAAGACTGTAACCTTCCAATCATGGACTACTATGAACAATTTAGTCTAGTGCTGTTTTTCATATTCATGTTATGCATATAGAAGAAAAAATTAAAGCTCTACTCTAATGGTAGAGAAGATGCGTTAAAGTCTACACACACTCACACAAATGGATGGGCATGCAGTGAAGAAATTGATTGACAAACACAGGTCTGGAAACAGGCAAGCCTGCATGTGTCGGGTCGTAAGGCGCAGAAACTGCAACTTAACTGTAAACTATGACACGTTTCAACGACTTTTTTAGGATGAACGCAGAAGAGGAAAAAATGTACAATGAAGTAATATTGGGTGAAGTCTAATTTATCCTTTACAATTATTCATTTATAAACTAGTATTAAGTCACCTCGAAGTCTTCTCTGTTCGAGACATTGAAAATCAGTTTATTTAGTCTTTCCTCTTAACTATAATTTTGAAACTCTGCGATCATTTGTGTAGCTCTTCTTTGTAGCCTTTCCAGCCTGTTTATATCCACTGTTATGGACTCGCCACCTGAACACAATACTCCTGTTTACCTATCAGCATTTATTGATATAGTTTAACTATTACTTCCTTGCTCTTATGTGAAATGTTTCTTTTTATCATGCTCCATTTACCTTTTTCACTGTCACCTGGACTTGCTCCCTCACCTTTCCTGTATGATCTATTATAACTCCTGTCTCTTTCCTTTTTCACTTGCCTAATATTGTTCTCTTCTATCATGTATGTATATTCATAATTCAATCTTCCCATGTGGATGACTGTACATTTTTCTACATTAAACTCCATCTGCCAGATCTCAGACCATTTTTGAATCGTATCTAATCGTATCTCAATAGATCCACCTCTGCATGAGAAGATACCCTGTCGCATAATTGTGTGTCATCCCCGAACTTTGCAATCATGGATCTGATATCAATGTCATCTATGCTAAGTAATAACCTTTTCAGAATTCATATATCACGAGCTAATGTATATGTCTATGTGTTTAAACGTACGTCCTCGAACCATACATTTGTGTACGTGGTGGATTTTACAACTACGTTTATATCATTGGAATTAAAAGCAGGAAGGCTAGATTTATGTCAGAGATACAAAGCTATTTATGGAAACCATCTTAGAAACGGTAAGCACTTTATTGTTGTGAGCTGACCTGTTCTCGCCAAGGTTAAAACAGATTGCGCATGCTAATGAATTAATGCGTTACTATTAGAAGCCTTGAATTAATGTATGAATGTATTACTACTATTCAATACTACCGGAAGTGTTGAGAATGTATGAATGTAATCATGCTAGAAGTATTGAGTTAACGTATAATTAAATCTATTTCTACTATAAGAATTGAATTTTTGCATTACTACTAGAAGGGTTATGTTAATATTAAAGAATATTAATATGTCACTACTAGAAGTATTATGTTAATGTATAATTGAAAATATAACTTCTAAAAGTATTGGATTAAATGATGCATTACTACTAGAAAAATTGAATTAGGGAACTAATGAATGCATTACTACTAGAAGTATTGAATCAACGAATGCATTACTACTAGAGGTGTTGAATTAATGAATGTCATAATACTAGAAAGACAAATTAATGAATTGGTCCTGGGCACCGAGGTAGGTTGATATCAATACCTGATTCTCCTCTGATGATTGTCAAAGATTTGAACTTGAGAATAAACCGATTTCCAACATGGGCCGCCTTTAGCCGTTAAAATTGTCCATACCTTTACCTAGTTCATATCTCCGCAATTGTTCTTTCATGCCTTCATCTGTGTTTCTTTTTGTTTTAACTTAGGAGCTTTACGGGCACACATATGATCATCTGTCCATTCCCCGCTTGGTGACTATCAGCTTATCCGGCCTTCTCATACTTCTTTCGCCTTCCTGGCCAGTCACTTCCGCTAGTTGATTTCGCGCACATGTTTTACAAATGCACTCGTGATGTGTCTCGCTTGACGACATGTTATGTGCTATCCAGCTAAGTACGTTTTCTTTAAAAAAAATGTTATGTGATCATATCTATATCTTATGTGTTCATCTCTTCCTTTATGATTTGTTAGCTCACATTTGTATTGTTTGTTGTCCGCAGTGAAGATCTTTAGGCCGTAACGTAGGTTTTGTTTCTCTTGTTTTAGTGCAGTATCTGACCATACTTATAAACGGATTTTACTCTTTATTTTAATCCATAAAACCGCCGCAATCTAGCCTAATTTTAATTTTATTTTTATATTTTTAAACCTGTCGCCGAGATCCTAAACACATTTGTCACCCACAGAATATGTAGACTCGGTACATCTGGGAACTCCCTAGGACCAAGTGGGCTCCGAGAGCCTCCTTTTGCTACGACTAGTCTATATTAATGGTCATATTTTGTGGAAAGAGGTTAACATTCAAGCTTCAACCTTTATTTAAACAGCGACCCATTTAATCTATATCTAATTTCAGAGCTGAAGCAAGAGCTGTTCGTGCAACAACTCAGATTCTTATCAGGCAAAACATAAATACAAGGAAAATGGTCATTCTCAGACTCCAGAAGTGTACTCCAAGCCATCTCAAGCCACAAACTAATTAGAATCTCACATGAAATAAAATACAACACAGGAACGCTGTCTCAAAGATTTAGTCCTTTAATGGATCCCAACCCACTGCGGGATCCATGGAAACGAGAAAGCAGATAAGCTCGCAAAAGCCGAAAGTGGCGGCAAGCCGATTCCACATCCACAGAGCTGTAAAGAATCAAAGACACTCATCAAACGATCCACAAGGACAGAATGGAGAAAACAGTACAAAGAAGAATGGAGAAAACAGTACAAAGAATACAAACCAGAAAATCACAGCATAGACAAACTTGGCAGAGATGGGCAGACAAAGATCTACAGACTCAGAATGAGACACTGTAGACTCAATGCCCACCTCCACAGAATGGGTCTCAGAGGCACTGCTACGTGCGATTGTGGAGCACCCAAGCAAACATCAGAACATTTTCTTCAAGAATGTCCTACCTATGCAGACCAAATAAAGGCAGTCTGACCGGAAGAAGCGACCATTCTCGAAAAGTTGTGGGGGACCTGCAAAGACCTGAAACGCAGATTCTCTCTCCTTCGTAAACCTCACCGAACTAGAAGTATAACATCAATTGATCGATGAAAAAGAAAAATCTCTTGCTACGTTTTTGCTTCAAATTACTTTCCATTTACAGTACAGAAGATGAAAACTATTCGAAGCAGTACATTATATCAAAAGATAAACGTATGAAAATTTATGTTCTAGCATAACCGGAGTGCAAAATTAGATCAAAGAAAAATAACACTGTAACCTGCCAAACATGTTGTAAGAGACGACGAAAGAGAATTCGCATGGCACTGGCTACTTCATTTGTAGAATCTTTAAGCAGCAACAATGCAAATATATATGTTGTTGTTGAGAATATCCACAGTGAGTGATTTTACTCTTTTGTGCACCCTGAATATGACGTTTAGTGACGGGTTCCAGAAACTTTCTTGACATCCCAAGCGTGCTTATGAAGATGGACTGAAGTCCTCCAGGCGGTTTTGCTATGTTTGGCCTCATTTGCGTGCCGCTCACTACTACAGGGATCGCGTCGATCCCCCACCTCGTCAGCCAGACTGCTGAGAAGAACAGTGTTTCCATGTAGGACTGAGAGGATGTCGATGTGAGAGTCTTGGCCAGCATATTTTGCCTGACCCCGCCTAACATGTCTGACCAGCATATTTTGCCTGACCCCGCCTAACATGTCTGACCAGCATATTTTGCCTGACCCCGCCTAACATGTCTGACCAGCATATTTTGCCTGACCCCGCCTAACATGTCTGACCAGCATATTTTGCCTGACCCCGCCTAACATGTCTGACCAGCATAGTTTGCCTAACCCCGCCTAACATGTCTGACCAGCATATTTTGCATGACCCCGCCTAACATGTCTGACCAGCATATTTTGCCTGACCCCGCCTAACATGTCTGACCAGCATATTTTGCCTGACCCCGCCTAACATGTCTGACCAGCATATTTTGCCTGACCCCGCCTAACATGTCTGACCAGCATATTTTGCCTAACCCCGCCTAACATGTCTGACCAGCATATTTTGCCTGACCCCGCCTAACATGTCTGACCAGCATATTTTGCCTGACACTGCCTAACATGTCTGATCAGAATGTTTTTCCCAACCAGACGTTAGTCTTCCTCTTCTCAAATAGAAATAGATAGATCAATATTTGGTGATTTGAATTGTAGTTTTAAGAGCAATTCTCCACAGGGATGTGAATAAGGATTGGTTGATCGCTTGATCGATTGTGGCTGATTGACTGATTAATAATAGCTGTCCATCGTTGTCGATGAGGATCGCCGACATCATCCCTGTCACAGATTTCCCTGTTGGGTGTGGGTGTGCATGTGGCTGAACAGGCCAATGCGAGCACGAAAACATCTGCTACATATCGGGCACACGAGGTTTGTAGAAGGGGATGGTGTTCCCGCTGCTCGGGATTTCCGCGTCTCGCGTCTGTTCTGGGCTTTCATAACACGGTCATCTTCACCGGCAGCTACACCCGATTTGACTGCGCTTCTCCAGTCAGATCTGTTTTTCGCAAGACATTCCCAGGTGTCGATGTCTATCTGGCAACTTTTTAGTGAGTCCTTCAGGCCGTCTTTAAAACGTTTCGTTGGGCGCCCTCTCTCGCGCCATCCGTCTCTCAGCTCGCCGTAGAGAAGCTTCTTTGGGAGTCGCTCGTCTGACATACGGACGAGGTGTCCGGCCCATCCTAGTCGTGCTTTTTCTAGCAGTGCATGGATGCTGGGCATGTTAGCCCTCGAGAGAACCTCGATGTCAGTGACACGATCTTGCCATCGGATGTGGAATATTCGCCTCAGCCAGTTTGTGTGGAAGTGGTTTAACCTCCTTGCATGTCCAGAGTATACAGTCCAGCTTTCGCAAGCGTATAGTAGGGTTGGAATGATGGTTGCACGGTAGACTTTGAATTTGGTCTTGACGCTGATGCCACGACGTGCCCAGACCATCGAGCGCATTCTACCAAAGGCTGTGCTGGCCTTTGCTATTCTGCTTGCCACCTCATCGTCTAGGCTGACAGATCTCGACAGCGTGCTGCCCAGATATGTGAATTTGTCTACGGCATTCAACGTCTGCCCGCTGACTGTAGTCTCTGGTTTTGTGTACGGCATGCCTGGTGCTGGTTGGTACATGACCTCTGTTCTTTTGGCATTTATGGTCAGGCCAAAATTTTCGCATGCGGCAGAGAACTAGTCCATTCCAACCTGCATGTTCAGTTCTGAGTTGCTCATTAGAGCGCAGTCGTCAGCAAATACAAGTTCCCTGATTATGTCGCCAGCCACTTTGGTTTTGGCCTTCATTCTTGTGGAATAGAGTAACTTGCCATATGTGCGGTACTTTATGGGTATTCCAAGCTCCAATGATCTGAAGGCGTCTGTCATGGTAGCCGCGAACATCATGCTGAACAAAGTCGGGGCGGGTACACATCCTTGTTTTACTCCGTTTGATACTAGAAATGTTTTAGAGATTGCACCGCTGTCCAGTACACGAGCACACATGCCTTCGTGTAGCATTTTCACCATTGTTATGAACTTGTTGGGGCAGCCAAACTTAGACATTATCATCCACAGCCCTCCCCTGTTTACTGTATCAAATGCCATTGTCAAATCAATAAATGTGGTGTACAAGGCCTGATTTTGTTCTCGACACTTCTCTTGTACTTGGCGAGCGGCAAAAATCATGTCCACTGTTCCTCTTCCGGCTCTGAATCCACATTGGCTTTCTGTGAGGTGGTGGCTTTGTTCAAGGTGTTTGTTGAGCCTGTTTAGCAGTATCGCGCTAGGATCTTGCCTGCTACGGAGAGTAGCGATATTCCACGATGATTGTCGCATTCCTGACGATTGCCTTTTCTTTTGTATAGGTGAACGATTGAGGCGTCCTTTAGCTCCTGCGGAATTTTACCTTCAGCCCACATGTGACAGAAGAGTTCAGTGATCCTTCTGTGAGGGATGGAGCAGCTGTCTTATATACCTGTGCTGGTATTGCATCAGTTCCACCTGCGGCATTCGCCGGATGGCCTCTTTATTTATGGACGATGGGGGGTTTAGTATTTTGCAGAAGTGGTCTGCCCATCTGTCTAGAATCTGAACCGTATCTGTTAGCATTACCCCATCCGCACTGCGAACTGGAGTATTACTAGAGGGCTGCGGGCCGTAGAGAGCTTTCAGTGCCTCGTAAAACCGTTTGGTGTCATGACGCTCGGCGAACATCTCAATTTCGTCAGCTCTTTTGCTGAGCCAGGAGTCTTGCATCTCTCTAAGCCTGGTCTGGACAGCTTTGCGAGCAGTATTGAAGGCAGCTTTTGCTGCCGGAGATGGTGTGTCCCTCTGGTATTCACTGTGCGCTTCATGTTTTGCATCGAGAAGGCCCTGTATTTCTAAATCGTTCTCATCAAACCAGTCCTTATACTTGCGCGTGAGTGGGCCAATGTGTTTAACAGCTGTATCGTAGAGTGTGTTTCTCAATGATGCCCAGTTATTTTCGATGTCGTTCTTTTCAAAACGAAGCTCAGACAGTCTACCCTCAAGCTCATCCTGGAAGCCTCCTCTCGTGGGTTCGTATTTCAACTGAGAGACATTTAGCCTCCTCGGTGGTTTCTTTCCCTGGGGGCGCATTTTGGGCTGGATCTTGAAGTTTAGCTTGGCAATGACAAGTCGATGGTCGGTCCAACATTCTGCACCACTCATGCTCTTCGTTACCATAGCATCCGCTCGATCCCTACGTCTGATGATAATATAGTCAATGAGGTGCCAGTGGAGGGACCTTGGGTGCATCCATGTGGTTCTATTTCGGACAGGTAGTCGGAAAGCTGTGTTTGTAATGAGTAGTTCATTTGCGGCACATGTCCGACTGATTGATACTGTACATGTATTGACTATGAATGTATTTAATCATTATAATTGAGCCGTACCATTTAATGTATACCTATGACGGGAAAGGTGGTGGGGTGGGGGGTGGGGCGAAGAACATGTTTCTCTTTCAATTCGGTTATTCCTCTTCATGTTCTTCTATAAGTCACAGTCAAAAGTCATAAACTACCCGTTCCTCGACGAGCTAGTTAATCTTGTGCGGCTCCCAACCCTGTCTCAAGTCGTGTAGTCTTGTGGGAGTTCCAACCCTGTCTCTAGTCGTGTAGTCTTGTGCGGCTCCCAACCCTGTCTCCAGTCGTGTAGTTTTGTGGGAGTTCCAACCCTGTCTATAGTCGTGTAGTTTTGTGGGGGTCCCAACCCTGTCTCCAGTCGTGTAGTCTTGTGGGAGTTCCAACCCTGTCTCTAGTCGTGTAGTTTTGTGGGGGTTCCAACCCTGTCTCCAGTTGTGTAGTCTTGTGGGAGTTCCAACCCTGTCTCCAGTTGTGTATTCTTGTGCAAGCCCCAACCCTGTCTACAGTCGTGTAGTTTTGTGTAAGCCCCAACCCTGTCTATAGTCGTGTAGTTTTGTGCAAGCCTCAACCCTGTCTATAGTCGTGTAGTTTTGTGCAAGCCTCAACCCTGTCTATAGTCGTGTAGTTTTGTGCAAGCTCCAACCCTGTCTACAGTAGTGTAGTTTTGTGTAAGCCTCAACCCTGTCTATAGTCGTGTAGTTTTGTGCAAGCTCCAACCCTGTCTACAGTAGTGTAGTTTTGTCACAAAGTGGCCAGAGGACGATTGGATTGATCATCCCACCTGACGTCACCCCACGTGGTCGTCCTGGCGATGCTTGGGTATGGTCTGTTTGGTTCTGGGGATAGCATTGGCCATCTCTTTAATAATTAGCGGGCCAGATTTGAACAGGGTAGTTCGTTTCATAACTTTTGTTCAGCTGTTGCATCAGCTACCTCTGCCTTCGCTACCCTTCGTTTACTTGTAATTTAGCTGCCTTAGAGTAAGTGCACTAATGAGGAAGCCGGGACAGTGTATTCTGCATGATATCTCTATGAAAAAAAGGATGTGGAAAGAAAGTGTATAGTAATATTGTCGGCTAGGGGAACATAGTTGACGAGGTCACAGTGGAATACAGCATTCAATGGCGCTAATATCGAACCGGTGGAGCGTTAGATAGGATTAAATTTAGTATTCAAAATAATTAAAACTGCCGCATAATGTGCATGCTTACTTCTATCAATGGGACAATATATTATTCATACGTAAATCCGATGGATTATGTGCTTTTGATATGAATAAGTGTGGTATTCTTTGATAAACCCGGTAGGACTTCGGTACCAGCTCCGCTGAGTTTTTCGGGAATTCCACTGAGCTGAATGCCCACCTCGGAATTGCAAAGGGCTGACAGTGTCTCGAGAACTAATGCAAAACTGAAACTTTGTAGAGCTAACGAATGATAGACTTTCTTTTGCTGTTGGTGGAGATCGTAGGCTATCGGGATTCAGTAAAAACCCGGTATTTCACTGCGTTGAGCGTATTCAACTCAACATTGCATTGTACTGAGGCTGATCAACGCGATATTGCACTCTGAGAAGCGTATCCTATACCCTTTTGCAAAACTGAAACACAGCAGAATCTACGGATACTAACTTCACTCGTATGTTGGTACAGATGGTAAGCCTACCAAGGGATTCTCTTTATTGTTTTTGTTCGCCACTCGATTACGCGTACTGTCGGATGCATCATAATCTCCTCTAGGGAAAGGACTAGAACTGGCAAGAAGAGTTTTCTCCACCTCCACATGGTGATCCTGGATAACAGGCTGCAACATAGCAGACTTGCTAAGGAGAAGAGAGGTCGAAGAGGGAAGATCGACCCGGTACCCAGAATTTCAATGCTGTTGTCGGATGTGTCGGACCGAAAGGTGTAAATATCGCAGTCGAGCTGTAAACTACATCACAAGTCATTCCATTCTCCGGACTACATCTTGCTACTTGCAAAGACATTTTCAGAGCTTGGTAGCGGGAGTTAAGAAGGAACGATGGCGACGTAGAAGACAAAGAAAAAGAAGAAGACGAAGAAGAAGAAGAAGAGTACCAAGTAAACAGCTGTGAACCAGAAACGGTGACCCACATGGCCGTCAAAAGAAGACTCTTGCTTCATCATGTAGACACAACAGTTTACAACCACCTGTTTTGTCTTCCCATACTACTACAGATCAAAAAAGAAAGAAAGGATGACCTTAAGGGTGACGAACTGGCGCGAATTACGGACTACAATTTTTGAAATATGAAATATTAGAAGTATATACCTGTGTCGGACTGAAAAGTGCAAATATCACAGTCAAGCTGTAAACTAGCGACACAGCGTATTCCGTTCTCCGGACTACATCCTGCTACTTGCAAAGCCCTGTTCAGGGCTTGGTAGCGGGAGATTGAGAACGAACGAAGAAGAAGAAGAAGAAGAAGAAGAAGAAGAAGAAGAAGAAGAAGAAGAAGAGGAAGAAGAAGAAGAAGAAGTATATAAACGGAAAGAAGAAAGAGCTCGTGTAAGAAATGAAAAAATCAACATTCAAATTCCATGTCCTAACAGAAACTAAGTCAATGATCACGGATCATGAGGGAAGTATGCTTCTCTACATCGGAGTTCCAACTACCGACAGAGCCAAAAGAGAAGTGGGCTGTATTATGCCCACAGGTAAAAGAGAAGCAGACTCAAGTGAAGTAATCTCAACTTCGACTCATTTGCTACTTATGCAGAATGAAAGAAGATGAGCTACTCCAGCAGTCTTGGGAGGCAAGGAAACAATTATCCTAACTCATGAGATGACACCATCGGAAGGATCGTATATAAAATTCTCTGGACTAAACTGAAACTAGGCCAATAGGAATTCCACGGGCAAAATTGTCTGACGCTCTTGCCTGCAAACAGATACACCCCCTGCAATAAAGAGATGTAGTTCAGAATGAGATAAGTATTTGAGATGTGTTTCTTTGACATAGTACCCGACAATTGGAGAGCTGCTGGTGTCGGAGAACAAGTTCGAAACTATTGGAGCACATCTCTACGTGAAGGAGCAGCGCCATGCAAATCATCTATAACATTAGCAACTGAATAACGAGGCAGGCTAGAAAAGCCCAAGAAAGGAAGTCTTCATATCAAACGTCTATTTTCTGACCTAGTTTCAGGGTCCTTCTTTTTTAAACGAATCGGACTTCTCAGTGACAGTTAAACCCTTGGACTGACTAAAAATGTTACAAATGAACAAAGAAAGCGGACTTCATTACGAGTGATAGAGGAACAACAAATGGTTTCTAGATCATTCTTAGTAATCCTTATATGGTTGTTGTTGTTGCTGTTATTGCTATTCATACCTGAATTATGTACTCTTGACGACTTTCTTTGGTGAAAAGTTTGATCGCATTCCTCCTGACTGAAATGCGATTCAAGGTTTCTCAGTAAGCTCATTGTTATAGGGATCACACTGTTGATCCCCACGTTCTTTGCCAGACTGCCAGGAAACAGCCTTATTTCAGGAAGAACTGCTTGGAAGTTTGATTTAGTGATCGCTATATTTGACTTGACCCTGACTAACATAGTCTGTTCAGTATATTTCACCAGACCCTGACTAACATAGTCTGATCAGTGTGTTTCCCCTGACCCTGACTAACATAGTCTGATCAGTATATTTCACCAGACCCTGACTAACATAGTCTGATCAGTATATTTCACCAGACCCTGACTAACATAGTCTGATCAGTATATTTCACCAGACCCTGACTAACATAGTCTGATCAATATATTTCACCTGACCCTGACTAACATAGTCTGATCAGTATATTTCATCAGACCCTGACTAACACAGTCTGATCAGTATGTTTCACCTGACCCTGACTAACATAGTCTGATCAGTGTGTTTCCTCTGACCCTGACTAACATAGTCTGATCAGTATGTGTCACCTGACCGTGACTAACATAGTCTGATCAGTGTGTTACATCTTACCCTGACTAACATAGGATAATCAGCATGTTCTACCTGACCCAGACTAGCATAGTCTGATCACTATGTTACATCTTACCCTGACTAACAAGGATAATCAGCATGTTCTACCTGAACCTGACTAACATAGTCTGATCGGTATGTTTCATAGTACCCTGATAGGATAATCAGTGTGTTCCACCTGACTTTGACTAACATAGGACAATCAGTATGTTTTGCCTAACCGGACGTAATTCTGCTTTCACAAAAAACCCTTACTTTGTAGACAATTATTCAACTAATGGCAATGCACATCCCGTCATTTACACACGCACAAAAGTCTGGTTAGCATGGAGTACTCGGTACTTGTCCCTTAATTCACTAAAAAAAAATTTTTAATTTTTTTTAGCGGGGGTTCGATTACATTGCCTGGGCTTTTTCCCCCATTTTAGCTCGGTCTCTTTCGGCAGATGGCTTTGTCGAGAGCATCGCACAAAGCACGAACTCCGAAGCTCCAGCGATGAACCCAGGGATCTCCTGAAAAAAATTGACATCATGAACCGACCATTGAAGAACGAAATCGAACCCCGACCGTTTGAACACGAGGCAAACGGCTTGACCACTTCGCCGCAGAGACCCCCATAAAGTTTTTAAAAATATATTTTTAGCACTGGATTTTGGGTTAATGACGGCACAGAATAGTCCACTTTTTAACTTTTGGGGGTGTCAAACATTCTGCTTCTGCGAATTTCTGGTTTCGCTTATGCTTTCGCTTGTACCTGCCGTCTTATTTGAAAGCAGCAATATATATATTAATCTGTCAACATTGGGCCATGATAAGGAAGTTTCTAGTTTTTTACAGCAGCATGTTAGACGATACAATAACATACGGTTATGGTGTTGTCCTTGACTAAGCGACAGGATAGATGGATATGCCGACAGGCACAATGTCGGCAGGATATCCTTGTGAGACAAGACACTTGACTACAAGGTTCGTGCATGGCATACAGGAAGATAATTATTTTTGTATACTGCTGGTTTCAAGAGCTGACATGCATTCATTTTTGCAACTGAATATTACCATCTATTCTACACATCGATCTTTATCTAAAATTTTACTCATTTATTTAAAATAAAATGATATCGACCTGTACTCTTCGTAACCCAAAATGGAATGTCCCGCTACAGTCATCAACTGTCTAATACGTATGATGGGAACCCAGGGAACTTTGTTGGGGATGAATTAAAGGGCAAGCACCGAGTTTTCTTCTGGGATTGAAAGAGATCTGGTATATTATTCATGAGCAAACATTTAAATAGCTTGAATAGCTTAGTATCGGTTGCTGCTCTTGTAGTTCTTGGTGTTTTTGTTCGAAGCTGTTCATACTGAGTTGAATTATGTTTGGTAGCCAGTTACAGTGGCTCATTGTACATATCCAGATAGGAGAATGGCGTTCTTTAGATATGCTGTCTGACTCACTGGTAAAACCCCTTGAAACGTCACGTTCCACCACGGACTAAATAACGAACTGATATTGTGCCAAGGGTTATAATCAATCCATGCTCCACACAGATAAATAAAACAAATTCATGGTGCAAAACTTAATAAATCACTTTTCAGAGTGATTCTTTCACAGAATTCTGCGTTAAAAACTAACTGTATATTCATCTTTGTTTCCCGAACACACTATTATAGTTGCACTGATAGTTGACACATGAAAGTTCCGTTATTTAGTCGGCCGTGAAATGGGGTGTTTCAAAGAGATTTCTCCGTGAGTCAGAAAGACTGTATCTACATTTGGCTGTGGCTAAAGTGCATTACAAGGTTTCTCGGTACGCTTACCACCATGGGGATTATAGTGTTGATCCCTACCTAGCCGACCTTACTGTTCTCCTTCACCATGTTTCCAGGAACACGAACGGTAATGCGAGGTAAAGTCATGATCAATACGTTAAAATGCGTTCCATTTCCTCGATAGAAAAAAAAACATAGAATTTACAGAGTTTCGAACCCTTGTCTTCTAGACTACTATTCATTTATCATCTAAGCTCTCAACCACTCGTTTCTCCACCCATGCATTCATCTAATTTAAGGCGTACTAATTTTACTCAACACTCCAAACTACGCCGTTATCGCTGAGGCGTGTCAGTGTGCTACATCCGAGCGGAAGTTAGTACATAATGAGGGGTTAAGTACGCACTGTAAGGTGATCCCAACTACCGAGATCCCTGCACGGTCAACAACACTACCAAATTTAAGTAATCAACGAGTTTTGTAGGCGTTTATACTATTCATTGCCTTAATTGGTCAAAAGTAGTCCCATAGTTCCTTTGTAGATCACGGGGCTCTTTGTTTACCTTTCCGCCCCAATTGAAGAGTTAGTGCCGCCACTACAGCTGGCGCTTGCAGACAACCAATATATGAGCAGTTCCAGTTTGCTATTCATCATCATCATCCTCAAACATATCAGATGGTGAGGTACCGTTTTCTTTCGTGTGTCCCCCGATGTTATTGTCATTCCGTGTTTTCTCAGGGTTTTACTTACATCGTATATCCATCTTTTACTTGGTTTACCTTTCTACTCTGCAACCTTCTTGTCTGGTGCTGGACTTTTGCATGCAATTGGTAACTTTGGTTCCGTTTTTGACAGGTGTTCGAACAATTTTATTCTCCGTCTTTACATGTATTCCATGCACGCTGATACACTCACCTTCCATCTGATTTCTTTGTTTCGTACTTTATCCAGCCGAATCATCTCGTCAGCTGTTCTCATTTCTTTTTTATGAATAGTCCTATATCTTAGTAGATTCAATGTTTGACATCGGTGACAGAAAGTTGATATAACAATACAATTGATCAGCTTCTTCGTCTTCCTCGATGAACTGATGTTATACTACTAGTCCGGTGAGGTTCACGAAGGTCTTTGTCGGTCTATCATAGCTTTTCGAGCATGGTCGTTCCACTGGGCCAGACTGCCTCTCTTTGGTTTGCAGGAGTAGGACAGTCCTGCATGATATGTTCTGGTGTTTGCTTGTGTGCTCCACAATCTCACGTGGCGGTCTCTCTGAGACCCATTCTGTAAAGGTCGACCTCAAGTCTACAATGTCCGTTCTGAGATCAGCAGTCTCTTTGACTTCACTGGGATCTGTTTGTATCTTAATGTCATGAGAGCTGATAGGAAACTGCATTTGTTTTATGTCTTCATGGGTCTAACTCTCTGTGCATCCTTCCATCTTGTATGAACACGCTATCCAAGTATTTCTTCTTCTGCTTCTTCTTTCCGTTCGGTTTCGTATGCTCGTTTTATGCCACTAGATGGGCTGCCTCCATGAAGTGACACGTCAGTCGCAGGTCCTCAATGGTTCCCCACAGTTTGTCTTGTATGTTTCTCTCCTCGGGCCAGGTCTTCTCATGTGAGTCTTGGTGCAGTGGACATGTTTGCAGGATGTGTTCTGGAGTCTGGGGTCCTCTCTGACATGTGCATTGTGCAGTCTGTGCTGCTTTTATTTTATGCTTGTGTGCATTTAGTCTGCAAGGACCTGTTCTGAGGCGAAAAATTGTGGTATACTGTTTCCTATTCAGTCTATTGATTGGGTCCTGTGGGTATTTACTGTTTGTTCTTTCTATCCACTGTTGTTTATATTTTTTTTAATGTTTGCCTTAACTTCTGGCAGTGACACTGGGTGGGTGAATTGTTCTCTTTGTCTTCCCTCCCTGGCTAGCCTGTCCGCCCATTCATTCCCAGGTATGCCGCAGTGAGCTGGAATCCACTGGATGGTGATTTTATTGTGGTCTGAGAGTTTGTTTAGCTGGCATATCAGTTCCCTTTCCATACTATTTCGTGGTTCTCTTTGTGTCGTCTGCAAAATTTCCATGCAGTCGCACAAAAACACTATTCGGTTATCCTTTAACCCCTTTTCATCCAATAGTTTGACTGCTTCAATTATTGCCTGTTGCTCTGTTCTTAGATTTGTCGAGGGCTCCCCGGCAGCACTTGCTTTTTCTATAACGGTTCCATCCTGTAGAAATATGACGAGTCCCGCCCCTCCTTTCCTGAATGCTTCATCTGATGATCCATCTGTGTAGACGTGCGTCCACATTAGTTGAGGATAGGCGTCTCCAATATGCTTTAGGGTTTTTTCTCTCAATGCATGGTTTGATTCTTCCACCTTTCTATCGATACCTGGTATTTTCGCTTCCACCGTGAAGTTGGGCTGTTGGTCTGTATTTTCATATACTTGTATGAGTTAACAAAAAAAACGCATAAAAAGAACAAGCTTCAATCATCTATCAAAAGCCCTTAAAGCCAGGAACGGTGACATCATATCAAAATGTCCAACGACATCCAAGTATTTAAATTTCCTTCTTTTTTTAAGTTATTACCCATGGTTTCTTGTTTTCTGCTATCTTCTTTCCCAATGTTGTCTCTGCTGTCAATTTTATGGCCTCTTGTAAATTCTGCCACTGTTGATGTATATCTCTAGTGGCTTGTTTCTTTTCCCCCTAGGCATCATTCATTGAGCTGTGATTCGTGATTCTAATACAAATAGTTGGGGAACTAAAAGGCTAGTCAGTCAGGAACAAAATTCTGACCAGGATGTCGTGTCAGGGTCAACACACTGACCAAGACCCCATTCTCTCTTCCATGTAGCGTTTCCTGGAAACGGGCTTCAAGGCAGCCTGGCTGACGAAATGTCGATCGATGTGATCCCCGTAGTGTGCGCCACGCAGATGAAGTCAAGCATAGCACAACCGCCTGGAAGACCACGGTCCACCTTCATCAGCATGCTCAGGATGTGAGGAAAGCTACTACATTCCGCCACTTAATGTCTTCTTCATGGCTCACAAAAGAGTAAACTTACTCATTGTAGACATTAAGCAACAACAACAAACAACAATACCAATAGTTTTACGCGACAAGATTGCTAGCAACAGGCACAACTTTCTTTAGTCATCCTTTACGATATGCTGGAAAAGTTACAGTAGAAGTATCCTTTTCAACTTGACGTACGCTTCCTCCCCAACCCGACACCCCCCCTTCACCCGACACCCCAGGGACCCTTTGATAGGGAAGAAAAGATAGACCTCCTTCATTTCAAGACAAACCTAAGAGCGACTAAGCAGCTAATGAGAGTTGTGCAAGGAGCTAGCAACTTATGCCTGTTATGTAAGGAAGATAAACCACATAAGTGAGGAAACAAACTTAAATTTCGAGACAAAGCAACGATTACATTCTGTTCTGTTAATAATCGACATCAATGCATTCCGGACAGACTCATAGGTGTCCAATTTGCATTCAATTCTTCTCAGCGAATGGCGAAAAGTGTAGGTTGTGATGGCTCCTGTCGTTCGTTGGTTGTGTACACTCTTGCTCCGTCGTTGCAGGCGCTGCTCTCTTGTGTACCCGCGTGTGATTTCAATGTCCTGCGATCTCTGGAATGTTGAATAATCGACTGCAGAGTCTTCATTCAAAAGGCGGTAGTTGATAAGCTTCAGAATGTCATCTCTAGCTAGATAGTTTTCTTTTCACTTGTGCCGTTGAGCGACGTGGGGAGCTTAAGTCGTCTACCCTGCGCCAAGTGCGTTGCGTCGGTCAATGATAGCCCATGTCGCACAATCACTCTAATGTCATCTATCCACCTGCACCGTGGCCGCCCCGTAGCCAGATCTGCCAGCGTTGTAAGCCATTCGTGGAACTTGATGAGGGTGCATTCTAATGAGATGACCAAACCAACTTATTTTCTGCCAGGAAATGTATTCGACACAAGACGTAGTGCCGATCATATTTCGAATGTCATCTCTATCCATCGCCAATGTCACCACCGCTGGCGTTCCTGTGACCAGGATGTCAGTCTTTCATTTCTGCAAACCCCAGCATGGCTAGGACCGCAGATCCACACAAGTTCCCCGCGGTTCGAGACCTTTATGTCCACTATTTCCTCATGCCACAGCCGTCCATTCTGCGCCTACCGAAGCAAGACTTGAGAGACGATTACGACTTTAATTAAAAAATGTTCCAGATAGACCCTTCTAGGTCGAAGTCACTGCTTCGATGTCCATTCTGATATTGGACGTTGTTTTCAAGTAGGCACCTCCCCTCTCAACAACGACCTTGCCTCTCACTCTAGCAGAGAAGCACCAACAGCCTTTCTTACCACGTGGCACAGATCTATCGTTATATATGACAGCATCAGAACCCTGAACATTTTCACAAAATGTGTTGTTTAACCTCGTGGTTCGCTTTCTCACTGCAACAGTATTTTCATTTTCAAAACGAAAATTACCAGGTGGTATTCTGCTGTTTTATGTTCAGTGTGAATTCATTCCTCGTATTGTCTGTACTCCGTTTAACTGACCAATCGTTCTATGTGCTTGCGCCGTCCATGACATACCTCTTCTGGTTTTGTTACCACTGTTATCTGCAATATTCATGCTCAGTTGCTGTCTTTTAACTGTGGCTACTAGCTTGTAGACTGGCCGAGGTCAGTGCGTATCTAGACTTCTCTGAAAGAAGTCCAAGAAGAAATCGTATCGTCATGATACTGATATCACTATTGCACCCAAGTACCAGTTACATTCGTTCATTATGGATGCGATCCGACTTTTCCCACTATGACCGTAGCAATTTGAGAATTTCCAGCCAATAATCGATAAATGACAGAACCAACTGACGGTATAGAATAAAAATGAACCGCTCCAGCTGGACAACTATCATTTTCTTTAGTGCTGCCAGAAAACGCTTGCATTTCTTTAAGATTCTGTCAAGAATGACTTCGATAAAACGTCACTCCAAGATGTCTCTCTATCTGTCACGTCTTTCAATGATTCGTCATTAACGGTTACGATAGGGAGCACAGGCTTTACTGTTGAGTTGTTCAAAGAGCAACAACTGCAGCAGCAAAATCAAGTGTATTCAAAACACTCGAGAAATATGTAGACAAAACAACATTTAAGACATATAAGTCATATGCAATCTGGAGTCAAACAACGGAACTCCAGACAACGGATATACGTGGCTATCAAGAAAGATTGTTAGAGATGGAATTTCGGCCAACTTGACACCTCCAAATAACGGTGTATTCCTTAACATTTTACACCATCCTAGAAAAGATTATAAAGATGAGGAATAAGGGGTGGGGGGGTGGAGGTCTGCCGAGAAGATTATAAAGATAAGGAATGAACGGGGGGGGGGGGGGGGGTCTGCCCAGAAGATTATAAAGATAAGGAACAAAGATTATTTGCTCCTACAGTTACAGCGCTATGCACATGCGAGGTTATTATTTTCTAACTACTTTGCAAAAGAACGTTATGGTAGTTTTGAACCCATGACCTCTTAGAGACTAGTGTCCCAAACGTTCGACCCCAGGTCCCTCATATTTCCTATGACGTGTGAAAGGAATAACCTAATTTTCCTAATAGACACTTGCGTCTGGAATAATGTCTTAGGTGATTCATTATACGATTACGCAGAAAAAATGTCTAATGTAAAGTGATGTGTCTGGCCGAGAGGAACAGATACCGCAGCATCGCTGTAAGCTACGACACAACCTCCTTTCATGATAAACATCAAATAATAATAATACTGTTCGCTTAGGCCTCTGGGGTCCGTTTCGTGGTCGGCCTCATCCATGAAACACTGCTGAGGCGTGGTTCCAGGCATCGTCCAGAGCGGATGTAGAGGTTGCTATTTTCTGGAGTCATACTGTTTCGGGGACGGCAACGTCTGCGCCTCCAGGAGGTTGGGGGAAGACTTTTGGCACTGAGGAACGACTTGTGTAGTATCTTGTGGGCCGGATTTCCTGGCACAGCCGTGCTACATTACAGAACAAAGAAACTTGGCGGGGGTCAAATATTTATGAAATTGATTGGAAGCCTGTTTTAGCAGAGACCTCCACGTTGCGGTTGTAGTCATGCCATTGGGTCCACAGGATACGCCACTGGTTGCGCATGTGAAAAACCTATAGTCTCGACATGTCAAGTTTCAGTAATGTTCAGGTTTCGGAGGCATAAAGCAGGACTGGGACCACGTATGAATGTCAGATGCGGTTTTTGTTTCAATAGAAAACTTTCCGTTACTCCACACACGTCGAAGGTCGTGCATAGCAGATACAGTTAGTCCAATCCACCTTGACACATCGGGGCCGATACCGGAAGATATCATGCAGCCGAGGTAGATATATTTGTTGGTACCATCTGCAGTGTGACCTTGAGTTTCATTACCCTGGGAAGCTGTATTGGAAATAAAGCTGTGAAGAGGGAGAATATATTTTGTTCGATAAACTGAGTGGAGATTTTCTGGGTTTTTTTATTTTTGTCAATCCCTCTGCTACGCCTTTTTTCTGTTCCTTGTCTAGACGATTCATTACTTGTCTTGATGGTACATCACTATGTCTTGCTATTTTCAGCATCTTGTTTTGATAGTGCCCAGCAAATCATATAAACTGCATCCTCGTGTCAAATTTATATTCTTTCTTATCATGTCTGCACTCGATGTCCGTTGTTTTGTTTGAATTACTTTTCGTTTGATGAACAAACAAGGCGACAGGTCTTTGGCCCCTCAAACGATAAGGGGTTCAGGAAGTATGAACGTTCTCTTAGAGGAGTGGTTCTTCTTCTTCTTCTTCTTCTTCTTCTTCTTCTTCTTCTTCTTCTTCGTACGCAGTCAACCAGTAACCATTATTTTTTCGAAAAAAGCGGCGGTCATCCTGAGGTTGTCGCTACTGCCATAGAGCTTGTCTTGCAGTTCCACTGGTGATGGCCACATCTGCTCTCTCTGATCCTCGTATGTCGGGCAGTTCTGCAGCAGATGTTCAGCGGTCATTTTACCAGTACCGCACGGGCATTCGTCGGTACACCCTATTTTACATTTGTTGAATAGGTGGTACCTCAGTCTATTGTGGCCAGTGCGAAGTCTGAAGACAACGACCTGCTCTCTTCGGTTCAACTGGTAATAGGCATCGTTTTTGGTGTAACCGGTATGTTCGGTTTCCCATTTGGTCATGTATCTGGCTTTGATAAGCCGTTTTGACTCTTCGTACGTCATACTAGTATCTGTTTGTGGTAGTCTTGCACCTTCTTTTGCCAGTCTGTCTGCCTCCTCGTTGCCTTGGATGTTGCAGTGTGATGGGACCCACTGTACCACTACCCTTTTTGGTGCGGACTGCTGGCACAGTTTGCAGAGTGCTGCTCTTAAGTCATTAAGCTCAGTGTTTTTCTGGCTTTTTAGCGCTGTGACTACGGCGAGAGCATCTGTAAGCAGGACTATATGGCTTTCATTTTCACTGTGTGTCACCATTTCTTCCACTGCCGCCCTCAGTGCCTCTGCCTCCGCTCTGAAATTGCTTGTGTACTTACCAGTAGCGAATAACAGTGTTATTTTTCTGCCATTTGGTAGGTTCAGGAATGCTCCTGCCCCTCCGTTCTGTGTTGTGTTTGTTACAGAACCGTCGGTGTATGCATGGGTCCAGTCCATGCTTGGGTAGCTTTTCGTTATGAAGCTTAGGGTAGTATCTCTCCTTTCTTTTTCAGTCTGGCAGTTTTTGTTTGCAATACCTGGTATATTTTCTACCACCTCTGGAAATATATCCTGCCTCCAGGTAGGTTTTCGTACAGTAGTGATGGGTTTTGGTGTTGTTAGTGCGTTTATGGGATCTTCGTGCATCTTTGCTTTGGCTATTTCTGCAAAGTTTCTCCGCTTTAGTTTCCCATTTCCCAAATTGTTTAGTCTCTGGTGCATTGGATGGTCGGTCAGTCTTCGGAGCTTCTCTGACTGCAGCTGGGCTCTGCAGTCTCTTCTATCGGTCATGGATTGCAGTTTTGTAATCTTTTCAAGTTCTAGAGGAGTGGTACAATCTAATACATCCTTTTTCTTTAGAACTTATTAAAGCGTGGTATCTAGTGAAGTGCTTATGTGTGTGGGTGTGTGTGTGTGTGTGTGTATATATATATATATATATATATATATATATAATTATATATATATATATATATATATATATATGTATATATAAACGTGCGAAACAGGACACAAATGAAATTTGGCGGCCCTTACCAAATGGTCTTAACGACCAGAAGTCAGAGGTATAGTCAGAGGTCAAATATGACCATTAATTTCGGGGCCAGCCCTGTACCAGGGCTACATGACCCTGTAGATAAAAGGTTGACAGATTGTGCATTTATGATGAATGCTTACCTATTAGGTTATTTGAAGAAACATGTTATCTTCGATTAAACGATTAAAGGGATTTCTAAACACTGGTTCCTGTTTGAAAGATGATTTGTCACTGATATAAAGCAGGAAGAGATAGACATAGACTGAAATGGAAAAGAATGACACGGAGAAAACAATTTCATTTTTTGCTCTTGTCAAAATATTTATGAAAACAGAATTCTCGTGGAAAGCGCTGGGCGAGCAAGGAGTAGACCTCCACTTCATAGAAATACTCAAGAAATTTTACGAAGGATGTACCACTGTCATCCGCCCATTCAATGAACTCATCATAATCGAGAAGGGAATACGGCAAAGAACCCACTTCTTGGAAAACCTATTCTCTATTTGCTTGAAGTCCACGATGAGGCACTACGAATAGGATAACTTTGGCATCAAAATCGATGGAAGACGACTAAACCACCTCAGATTTGCAGACGACATCGTCCTCATCATATAGTCGCTCCTAGAGGCGACAGAGATGCTGCGGTCACTAGACACGGAAGACAGGAAAGCAGGTATAGCTGTGAAGCTAGGCAAAATCAAAAGCTATGCGCAAAGCCCAACCCAAAACTCTTGAGTAGCACGCCTTTAGAGGACGCTGACAAATATGTTTATCTGGGAAGGCTCCTCAACATGGAGAACAACATAAAACCTGAGATCGCCAGACGGAAACGGATGGGCCGGGCAGCTTTCGACTCCACTATGACAGCTACAAACGCCACAAAAAACACCAGACTACATACTACATCTTCGACTCGGTAGTCCTACAATCGTTATGCTACGGTAGCGGAACCTGGTCTTTAACAAAAGCAGCAGAGGACCAACTTAGAACGGTACACGCATCTCTTGAAAGACGCCTGGTGGAAATATCTCTCAAACAACACCGACAATGCGAACTACGCAGTAGCTACATGTGGAGAATGTCACTTATCAAGGATGTCAACCATTCAAAACACCGCTGGGCTGGTCATATAGCCAGAAGACAAGACGATTGATGGAGTACCATAACCACTATATGATGCACGCGTGACAAAAAAGATACCCTGGGGATGACCCCCAACTCGCTAGCGAGATTCACTAGAAAAGCACAAAACACACGAGCAAACAACAGACAGACTACTATTACCAGTGTACGAACTAGAGAACGACAGCATAGGATCAAACGAAGAGACATGATCAGACAATCTTACAACCAGTCTTAGGACTGATGAACGAGTGGATAGGATCAAACTTAAAGGCATACTCAAACAACCTTACAACCAGTCTCAGGACTGATGAACTATAAGATAAGATCAAACAGAGAGTCATGCTCAGAAAACCTTACAACCAGTCGTAAAACTGATCAACCAGAGGATAGGATCAAATGGAGAGACACGCACAGACAACCTTACAACAAGTTTTAGATCTGACCAACCCGACCATGCTCATCTGATTCTCTAGCTCTAGTTGCAAATGTGAACGGTTCTGCCAGTGCGAATGTGTATACTATTTTGAAGTTAACCTTTTTATAGATGTCTTGAAAAATGTCTATATAAGGCATTTCAAAATTATTTAAACGTTTATATTGCTATATTTTATTCAAAAATTGTCAAATTAAGATGTAATTTTACACATTTATAATGTAGCTCTCCAAATTCAATTGCCAATGGTTATCCCGAAATTACCCTACACGTGTTCAATATGAGCGCATTTTGTTACTCTACAAATGTTCAATATGAGCGCCTTTTGTTACTCTACAAATGTTCAAAGTGAGCGCCTTTTGTTACTCTACAAATGTTCAAAGTGAGCGCCTTTTGTTACTCTACAAATGTTCAATATGAGCGCCTTTTGTTACTCTACAAATGTTCAAAGTGAGCGCCTTTTGTTACTCTACAAATGTTCAATGCGGTAATCTAACTCCGTCTAGTTGCGTTGCAGCATGTTGTCATCAATGGTTTGCCTGCAGAATAAAAATATCAAGGGCCACTAAGATGGCACACGAAATACGATTGCACATACCGCACGTTGACTTACTCATAAATGTATATACGAGATGAAAAATATAATCTTCTTGACTTTCGCCCTTCTTAGATGCATCAAACCGTTTAACGATGTGGTTCTTTAAAACTGTCTGACAGTTGTTCACTTCTTTGTTAAACGCCTTGCATAGGCATTGATTAAACTAAAGCATATGATAGTATGAAGCATGAACTGAACAGCTAATAAAATATCTGGAGGATATAAATCTGAACAGCAACACTTTCCAACTAATCACAAACGTGTATTCAGATGAATCGATATGTTTGAGACCGAGAGATGAGACGCTACCTATTGCACATATCAAAAGGGCCTGTTTAATATATGTACATCTACAAAAATGTCACAGAATTAGAAGAAATGCCCGGATTTAATATAAAAGGATGAAGTATAAATAATATTAGATATGCGGATGATGCGGTTAGTGGCAGAGAATTCAATATATCTGCAGAACCTAATGGATACGATAACCAGAATAGGCCAGTAATGAGGGCTGGAAATCGACACTAAAAAGACTAAATCTATGGTGTTCGCCAATAGGAAAGAAAGTCCACAAGTTTACATTCATGCAAATGGCCAAAGCCTGTAACAAATCACAAGTCACGTATATATTGGCCAGGTAATAATGGAGTTTGGTACCCGCGAATGGGAGGTTACAGAGAATTGCAATGGCTAAATAATAAATTTAACAACATGAGACACAGACTTCTGTCTGAGCAGATATCTCAGAAACTAACAATAATAAATTTAACAACATGAGACACAGACTTCTGTCTGAGCAGATATCTCAGAAACTAAAAATAATAAATTTAACAACATGAGACACAGACTTCTGTCTGACCAGATGTCTCAGAAACTAACAATAATAGATTTAACAACATGAGACACAGACTTCTGTCTGAGCAGATATCTCAGAAACTAACAATAATAAATTTAACAACAGGAGACACAGACTTCTGTCTGAGCAGATATCTCAGAAACTAAAAATAATAGATTTAACAACATGAGACACAGACTTCTGTCTGAGCAGATATCTCAGAAACTAACAATAATAAATTTAACAACATGAGACACAGACTTCTGTCTGAGCAGATATCTCAGAAACTAAAAATAATAAATTTAACAACATGAGACACAGACTTCTGTCTGAGCAGATATCTCAGAAACTAACAATAATAAATTTAACAACATGAGACACAGACTTCTGTCTGAGCAGATATCTCAGAAACTAACAATAATAAATTTAACAACATGAGACACAGACTTCTGTCTGAGCAGATATCTCAGAAACTAAAAATAATAAATTTAACAACATGAGACACAGACTTCTGTCTGAGCAGATATCTCAGAAACTAAAAATAATAAATTTAACAACATGAGACACAGACTTCTGTCTGAGCAAATATCTCAGAAACTAAAAATAATAAACAATTAAATGCTATGTGCATCCAGTGTTGTTTTATGGAGTAGAAACTTGGTTCATGACAAAGAAAATGGAGAACAGAATTGAAGCCTTGAAATTGTGCGTCTTCAGAAAACTTGGACGAGTTTCTAGGAAAGATGGGAAAATAAATAGTGCACGGAGCCCTGTAGCCAATCCTTGAAAATAAAACTATGGCGCGACCATCACGTCTGCTAATCAGCTATGAGGTGTTGGGGAAAACAATGCCAATGTTTACTTTACAGATGGGTAGGAAAAACACCTGCGCCAGAAGAATGCGTCTACTAATTAGGTAATTGATGATTTAGCAAAGAAGACAAGGTTGTGCTCTAAATTAATGTGAAATCACGAACATTCTATAATTTTTGTTTTTTTGCTTTTGTAAAGTGTTTGCCTCTCTCTATTTTACTGGCGGAGGCACGCTATTTTCCACCAGAGGCCGCAGCCCTTTATGTGATATCAGGAAGTATTAACCAGTGCTTGGATACATGTGTGTGTCTATATGTACCTATGCTGGTTTGGACGCTCTCAGATGTCAACCCAACAGAATATCAATGGAAGGGCCTCACACTGAGGGCCAGTGTGAAAGTTGTGTAAATATGTGATTGTTGGACAGAGTCAAATAAAACAGTGGGTGAGATGAGAAGAGAAAGAGAGAGAGAGAGAGAGAGAGAGAGAGAGAGAGAGAGAGAGAGAGTGGTTGATAACAACATTCTACTAATTAAAATTTAAACTATGCGGCCAGGAATTTGTTAGGTAAAAAAGCCGATTTAAAAAAATTTTATTTTGATTTCTTAAACATTTAATGACAATCGAGCATCCTACATTTACATTTTCTGCATATAAAAAAGTTCACAGCGCAACAACATAAACAGTTGGGGATTGTCTATATCTTCGACAGTCTCTATTGATAAATAATGAAAGTAAATAGATGTCAACTCAGATTTTTATAATTTTGAACTTGAGCTTGATCGCTGAACAAACAATTAATTCTGCATGAAATGGGATTTAACATTCCACATGTTTAGTTTAACAAAATGTTATTGCATAAATATATTTGCATAATGACAGTTAATATAATTGTAGTCGTTAATTTATATTATATAGGATAGGGGTGGGGGGGGGGGGGGGGTAAGGGCAGAAGTGTGTAAGAGATATCACCTCATGGTGAGAGGCTGTCACCCCCTATCTAGATATGTTGGCCTGGACCATATTTGGTTCCCCCACTACTGTCTAACTCACGTATGGCTCCATGGGCCACCTCTTGAGCAACAGCTTTGAATGGCCGGCTAAACTACGTGATCAAATGCGGAGCAAACCCAGGGTATAAGAAAGCCCTGGTCAAGTGCCAAGTCTTGAGAAGAGGTCCCCTCTATACGTGCACTCGCAGCTGCTGGCCTAACAAGCATATTGACAACGGCCGCCAGGACAGAAGCGAAAAAGGACTGTTATCGGGGGCAAAAAATAGTAAGCGGCCGGAACCAGTAGGAAAGCAGCGGCAAACTACCGATTGTATAATTGCCAGTAAAGTCAGGACAGTCACAAATATTGAAACTCAAAGGTCTGATGGCGAGACTCCCAGGTCAGACTGTACACACTGGGAAACAGCGCAAGGACAGAGCTGGTATAAGTAATTATGATGATGGCCAAAAACCTGACGACGTTGCTAAGGAATTTATAGACCGTGGGCTAAAAGCGAAGATAATTATAGGTACGTAGAACGTTATTAGTTTATACGAGGAAAGACTCGTGGCGGAAAAGAACAAAGATAGACACACTATGAGTATCAGAGCACAAGTGGAAAGGCCAAGTACATATTAAAACACATAATGCCGTCAAGTGTATCTACTCAGGTAAGGAAACGAGTGGACAGGGAGAGGTTGGCCGCCTCCTAACAAAGAAAATATCTAAGGCATTGATTGGGTGTAACCCGGTTAATGATAGACTACTTGTGATTGCACTGAAAGGGAAGACAAGAAACATCAGTCAGACAAGTATATGCATCAACAACTGCGGCAGAAGATGAAGATATAGACACATTTTACGAGGGACTACGAGAGACTGAATAAAATAGAGCGGAGAGACATTGTCGTAATAACTACAGATTTTAATGCAAAAAAGGAGCAGAAAGAGCAGATGATGAGAAAGAAGCACTAGGGTCTTTCGGCATAGGACACAAAAACGGAAAAGGTGAAAGACTAATTGATTTCTGCAATTGTTACCGGATGATCCACGAGAAAAAAATCCTGGTCTCTACCGAGATTTGAACCGACGACCGTATCTCTTTAGACAAACACCTTACCTCGAGATCCCTGGGTCCACACTCATTAAATTCTGAGATTTAAATGGACACAACTAAATTAAGCCTTTTGTATAGACTTCAGACCGCAGTGACTGGGATCCTGGAACAAATCAAGTTGAAGAAGATGCTTCTGGCGAAAATCAAAAGCAGAAAGACAAAATATGTAGGTCATGTCAAGAGACATTGAAAGTCTTTTAAAGACTATATTGGAAGGAAGACTGAGGGCGGCAGAGGTACAAATGAACAGACAACAGAAAGATGTAGTCTTTAGTTATGAATGGAAACAGCATGGATTTGAGCCCCGCAGGTTCAAGCGACCCTGGTTTCAAATGAGGTTGGAGCAGTGTGCCTGCATATTGAATTACCTACAGTCGTCTTGACTTATATCTTACCACTGGCTCAAGGTAGTTCAGGACAAGAGAGTGAGGTTGACGACATCTTACTCACTGAAACCAAAACACAGCGCAAGTTACATCATCAAGACTGAGCCGTCTGATCGTGTCGCCATCATCGCCTGCGATGGGCAACTAAGTTTTGGACTCAGTGTACCGACCAGGCACGGGATCAAAATAGCTAGAGAACCATTACCGTCAACCGTCTCTGCAGAGACGGCACTTGATGGTAACGATAACGATGTTGATGATAGTTATAGGCGCACAATTATGTTCGATCTTGATATTTGCAAGTTATATATATTTGCTGGATGATTCGTCTTTCTTCTATCGAGCTCTTTTTTATTCTTTTTAAATCATCTCCGTGCTGTTTACTCCGCTTGCTAACATCCTTTCTGCATTTTAAAAGATTTGTTCAACATCTGTTAGTGATTATCATTTTTTTTAATGAGCTTCCCCAATGTTCTCAATGTTTTGTATCTCTTTATTCAATTTGAATGTAGCTTTTATGTTTTTCTTTGAGTGGATACCTGTGTTCTATTTATGACTCTTTCCTCCGGATTTGTCAATCAAAAGCTTTCAATTTTTTTTTTCAGTACATGGTATGAGATGATCAACTTATCCACTCCCTCCCCCCCCCCCCTCTCCCCCTCCTCTCATTTCCTTACCTTCATGTCAAGCCGGCAGTTTCTTCGTTTCTGTTTATTACTAGTTGGTGATGTCTGTTGTTTGTGCACTGTCTGGTAAGCATAACTGAGACCAGCGAAAATGTATATGATATTTATCCGTTGGGAGACTGTTCTGCCAATGACAGATTCCTGAAATCACTGAAGTTCACAAAGATTTCCTCATTTTGATTGTAGTTTCTTGTTCCTATAATTGATTTATTGTTGATAATTTCTCTTACACATATGTTTATTATTATTACCTATATGTTTATTGATTTATTACAAAGACGAAAGGAAATACGTGAAAGAATTAAAACGCCAATATGGCCTTTTGAAGACCTCTTGTCAACGGTCAAAAGACGGAAACTCGCTTTGTACGGCCACATATCGAACGATCTTGCAAATACGATCCTGTACGGAAACGTGCAAGTCGGATTTCAAAAAATGAGATGGGAGAACAACATAAAAGAATGGACCAATCTCCGACCAGAGGAGACCAGAGCGGCCGCTGGCAGAGAGTGGTGGCGCAGTATTGTATGGGTGTCTTCATGTGCGCCCCATTGACCTCACCTGTTATGAGATGACTTGACTTTACTAGAGAAAGACTTCGACAAATATCAGAGCTGCCGAAGTTTCTACGAAGTTCATGCCTTCTATCGCCATGTAAATGTCAGCAGTGAAAGGATCTGAACACATTTTGGGCTTCCAGGTGCAATAAGTCGGTTGTATCAGCCATGTTCCATTGTTTTCTCCTTTGTGGATCATTGATTTCAATTTGTTGAAGAAACCCCCCAAAATATACAATTTCAGAAATCTGAGACAAAAAGCACAAGACTGAAAAAATAGATCGCATGTATAAATATTGTTAACACCGCGAGAGTCCAAAAAGAGAAGCATTGTGAAAGTTACAAAGGAGAGGCAATAAGCAACAACAAAAATGTCAAACGAAATACTGTCAACATTGATATGCATGTGAAATGATTGAGGATTAAGGCAGAGAGAGAGAGCGAGTGAGAGAGATTGTAGGGGAAAGAGAGAGAGAGGGTACAGGGACAGAGAGAGAGGGAGTGAGAGAGATAGTCGGGGGAAAGAGAGAGATAGAGTACAGGGACAGAGAGAGAGCGAGTGAGAGAGATAGTCGGGGGAAAGAGAGAGAGAGAGAGTACAGGGACAGAGAGAGAGCGAGTGAGAGAGATAGTCGGGGGAAAGAGAGAGAGAGTACAGGGACAGAGAGAGAGGGAGTGAGAGAGATAGTCGGGGGAAAGAGAGAGAGAGTACAGGGACAGAGAGAGAGCGAGTGAGAGAGATAGTCGGGGGAAAAAGAGAGAGAGTACAGGGACAGAGAGAGAGCGAGTGAGAGAGATAGTCGGGGGAAAGAGAGAGAGAGTGTACAGGGACAGAGAGAGAGCGAGTGAGAGAGATAGTCGGGGGAAAGAGAGAGAGAGAGTACAGGGACAGAGAGAGAGCGAGTGAGAGAGATAGTCGGGGGAAAGAGAGAGAGAGTACATGGACAGAGAGAGAGGGAGTGAGAGAGATAGTCGGGGGAAAGAGAGAGAGAGTACAGGGACAGAGAGAGAGGGAGTGAAAGAGATAGTCGGGGGAAAGAGAGAGAGAGGGAGTGAGAGAGATAGTCGGGGGAAAGAGAGAGAGAGGGAGTGAGAGAGATAGTCGGGGGAAAGAGAGAGAGAGGGAGTGAGAGAGATAGTCAGGGGAAAGAGAGAGAGAGGGAGTGAGAGAGATAGTCGGGGGAAAGAGAGAGAGAGGGAGTGAGAGAGATAGTCGGGGGAAAGAGAGAGAGAGGGAGTGAGAGAGATAGTCGGGGGAAAGAGAGAGAGAGGGAGTGAGAGAGATAGTCGGGGGAAAGAGAGAGAGAGGGAGTGAGAGAGATAGTCGGGGGAAAGAGAGAGAGAGGGAGTGAGAGACATAGTCGGGGGAAAGAGAGAGAGAGGGAGTGAGAGAGATAGTCGGGGGAAAGAGAGAGAGAGGGAGTGAGAGAAATAGTCGGGGGAAAGAGAGAGAGAGGGAGTGAGAGAGATAGTCGGGGGAAAGAGAGAGAGAGGGAGTGAGAGACATAGTCGGGGGAAAGAGAGAGAGAGGGAGTGAGAGAGATAGTCGGGGGAAAGAGAGAGAGAGGGTACAGGGACAGAGAGAGAGGGAGTGAGAGAGATAGTCGGGGGAAAGAGAGAGAGAGGGTACAGGGACAGAGAGAGAGCGAGTGAGAGAGATAGTCGGGGGAAAGAGAGAGAGAGAGGGTACAGGGACAGAGAGAGAGGGAGTGAGAGAGATAGTCGGGGGAAAGAGAGAGAGAGAGGGTACAGGGACAGAGAGAGAGCGAGTGAGAGAGATAGTCGGGGGAAAGAGAGAGAGAGGGTACAGGGACAGAGAGAGAGCGAGTGAGAGAGATAGTCGGGGGAAAGAGAGAGAGAGGGTACAGGGACAGAGAGAGAGGGAGTGCAAGGAAGACAAATAGCATAAGGAGAGAGATAGTGATCGTGGGGTAAATAGAAAGTCAGAGGGAAGAGAGTGAGAGAAGCGAAGAAATAATGTGAGGGAAAATGAATGTGGGTGAAAATAGTGTGAGGATGGAGGAGGAGAAAAAGAGAGAGTGGAAGATGAGAGAGTGGGAGGTGAGAGTGGGAGGTGAGAGTGGGAGGTGAGAGTGGGAGGTGAGAGTGTGGGAGGTGAGAGTGGGGACCAGAGAGTGTCAGAGAAGAGAGAACATGTAGGGGAAGAGGGAGATAAGGTGGGGTAAGAGAGATAATGTGTTAGGGTAAGAGAGAGAGCGAAGGTGGGAAAATAGAGACCGGTAAGAAAAAAAGGGAATGTGGGAGAAGAGAGAAGAGTGTGACGGAAGAAAAAGAGTTGATGGGGGAAGAGAGTGAGGGTAGAAAGAGAGTTGGGGGAGGAAGAAAGAAGAATGTGACGAAAGAAAGAGAGTTGGTTTGTTAAGAGAGAAAGTGTTAGGGAAAAAGAGAAGAGAATAAAAGAAGAGAGAGCGTTGGTGTGGGAAGAGAGAAGAGAGTTAGGAAAGAAAGAGAGTTGATGTGGGAAGAAAGAAGAATGTGAGGGAAGAGAGCGAGAGAGTGGGGGGAAAAGAGTTGGTGGGGGAAGTGAGAAGAGTGTGAGAGTAGAGAGAGAGTAGGTGGGTGAAGAGAGTAAAATGTGAGGGAAGAGAGAGAGAGTTGGTGGGTGAAGAGAGAAGAGTGTGAGGGAAGAGAGAGAGAGAGAGTTGGTGGAAAAAGAGAGAAAAGTGCGAGAGAAAGAAGAGTGTGAGGGAAGAAAGAGAGTTGGGGATGGAAGAGAATATTTTGAGCGAAGAGAGAGAGTTGGTGGGGTAAAAGACAAGAGTGTGAAAGAAGAGAGAGGGAGAGAAAGAGAGAGAGAGAGAGAGTTGGTGGGGGAAGAGAGAAGAATGTGAGGGAAGAGAGAGAGTTAGTGGCGGCAAGATAGAAGCGTGTGAGGGAAGAACGAGTGTTGGTGGGGGAAAAGCGAAAAGTGCGATAGAAAAGAGAAGAATGTGAGGGAAGAGGGAAGAGAGAGAGAGACAGAGAGAAGGAGTAGGGGGAAATATAGAGAGAGAGAGTGCGAGGAGGAAACATAGCATGAGAGAGAGATGATGACTACGGACTAAATAGAAAGTCAGAGGGAAGAGAGTGAGAGAAAGAGAAAGAGATAATATGGAAGAAAATAAGTGTGGGTGAGAGAGTGGAGAATGGGATAGTGAGAGGAAAAGAGTGAGAGTGGGGGAAGAGAGAGTGTCAGGAAAGAGAGATAGGGTGGGGCAAAAAGGAATAATGTGAGGGTAAGAGAGAGAGTGAAGGTGGAGGAAAAGAGAAGAGTGTGGGGAGAGAGAGAGAGAGAGAGAGTCGGTGGAGGAAGAAAGAGCTGGTAATGTAAAAGCAAATGTGGGAGAAGAGAGAAGAGTGTGAGGGAAGAGAAAGAGTTGGTGGGAGAAGAGAGAAGAGTGTGAGGGAAGAGAAAGAGTTGGTGGGGGAAGAGAGAAGAGTGTGAGGGAAGAGAAAGAGTTGGTGGGGGAAGAGAGCAGAATGTGACTGACGAGAGACAGTTGATGGGGGAAGAGAGAAGAGTGTGACGAAAGAAAGAGTTGTGGGAGAAGAGAGAAGAGTGTGATGAAAGAGAAAGAGGTTGGGGAAGTGACAGCGTTTAGAGAAAAAGAGAGTGTGATGGAAGAGGGAAAGGGAAGGAGGAGAGTCACTGGGACAAAAAATGAGAGAGACAGAGAGAGGGAGAGTGATGGTGGAAGAAAAGAGCGAGACAGTTCGCAAGACAAAGTGAGAAAGCTTGTACATGCCTCAAAGAAACAATGCGTCTCCAGGATTTAATAAATTAGACTAACAAATGGAACAATTTCTGGTCTTTGTGTAAAACAGGGTCCTTTGTTTCGGACGCCGACCGCTAGACAGACATTTCTGACATCCTACAGGCCACAACGTATCAGTGACGGAAGGACATCGTCTGTTGCTGTCGTAAGATGATGTATGAGTCATTTCACCTGAAACTAGTTCCCTTCAAAAGGTTAGACATAACAAGAGTAGCCTTCCTGGTACATAATGTTAACATACGTAACACGCTGTTGTCTATGGAAGGGGTTGGCGGTGTTCTACCATTTTAAAGTGATGGTTTATTCAGGTAAGTAGAGAGTTAGAATAACGGGTTGCAGGTAAGGAGAGAGTTAGGATAGCGGGTTGCTGGTAAGGAGAGTGTTAGGATAACGGGTTGCAGGTAAGTAGAGATTTAGGATAGCGGGTTGCAGGTAAGAAGAGAGTTAGGATAGCGGGTTGCAGGTAAGGAGAGAGTTAGGATAGCGGGTTGCATGTAAGGAGAGTGTTAGGATAACGGGTTACTGTTGCTAGTTACGTTGAGTGATGGCTAGTGGGCAGAGGTTCAACTACACAAATGACAATTAACTTAGACCATTGAGAAATTGTTTTATAGCAAAGAATGGGAGGGAGGACTAACGTATGGTCAGGAACAGGATGCTGATCAGACATGTTAGTGAGGGTCAGGCAAAATATACTGACCAAGACCCTCATCTCGGTTTCCACGGAGCCCTTCCTGGAAACGGGCTGTTTTCATGATAGCCTGGCTAACGAGGTGAGAGGTTGACGTGATCCACGTAGTAGTGGAGATACGCCGATAAAGCCAAACATAACAGAACCGCCTGGAGGACGCCGGTCCACCTTCATCAGCACGCTCGGGATGTGAGGAAAGTTACGATAACCCGCCACTTCACGTCCTTTATAAGACGCACAAAAGAGTAATCTTACTCATTGTAGGCATTCGACAACAACGACAACAACAACATTGCAACGAATGTTACTAACATTGTTTGAAGGATATAGATGCTGAGCAGTGCATGAGCTGGAGCGGTCAGCGATCCAACGCACACTGCTAGCGTCATGGCCAGCAAACCAGAGCTGCCAAGACTCTTCTAAACCTTCACGCAGTGATCATGGATAGCAGGCTCCAACAGAGCGGTCAGGCTTAGGAGAAGGGATCGAAGAGGGAAGGCTAACCCGGAGACTAAAAATATCTGATGAAGTCGGGTGTGCCAGACCGAAAGGTGAAAATGCAGCAGTCAAGCTGTAAACTACGAAACATTCCGTTCTTTGAACAACATTCTGCTACGTGTAAAGCAGTTTTTAGGACTTGGTAGCGGAAGTTTGAGAACACGAACGACGAAGAAGAACAAGAACACTCTTTTTAAGCACTACTTAAACTTTCGGCGATGTTACATTTTCCGAGACATTAAAATTGGCGACATTATATTTAAGTTGTTATTGATATTTTATGCGTATTATTTTTTACTGAAGATGTTTTAAGCTACACATCTTTTCTTTGTCCAACTATCATCACCTCCATACATCAAACATACAAAACAAAATAGAGCGTTTTTTCGACGCAGCAAGAAAACCAGAAACCCCTGTTATACAAAGAAGCATCAAATTTGCGTCTAAATGCACCTCGACTCTTACATGCAGATTACATTTTATTTCAATCTCCAATTTACTAACTGGGTGACCACTGTCTTTCCATTTTTCAGTGTAATTTTCTCTGGTAGGCTCAGAGCGCTGAACGAACTTTGTTTTAATTCGCGAACACGCATTTAAAACCGATAAATACACATCTGAACGACAAAACAACAGATCATGGCTCTCCACGTTGTCATGACAAACGATTCAACGTGAGAGAGAGAGAAAGATAGAGAGAGAGAGAAAGTGAACTCAGCCATGTCATGTTTGTAATGGAGGAACATATACTGCAGAAGTCTTTCCGGGTTTGCCCATAATCGTGCATCTATTCAAAGTATTACTTACATTGTTATTAATAATAATTGTTACTTACTAAGGTTTCAAAGACATATCGCTTAGTAAAAACAACGGACGGTAGAGGGTGGCTCCGTGAAGGCCCGCAGGCACCGCTCTCCAGTTGTTAGGTTTGCCTTGAGAGGGAAGAGGTGCCAGTTGTTCTCAACCACAGACCAGGAAATGTTAGTTATGTCATGACATCTTGCAATCTGGATTGGTGACAGCCGATCTGGAATGAACTCATAAGGGATCTATACTACTGGAATTATTAAAAACAGATCTTGAATGTTACATGAAGCCAGTTATGACATACTGCAGTGCGTCATTTACAATCAGCAAGCCAAGTACATGGATCATTGGGGGGTCAACGGAAATGTGGTATTACAGAAGAATGTTCAGAATCTAGTATGCTAATAACGTGGCTCTTGAAGAGGCACAGACACAGAGACAGCTTATGGCAAAAAATAGGACAAGGCAACCAGACTTTTTTCCAGGATGTCAGGAGAATATCAGAGTTAGAACACGTGGTGACAGTAGGCAAAATCGTAAGGAAGAGAGACATGGAAAGAAAATATTGGACTTCTTGAAGGACGGGCATGGCTACGATCAACGGCGGGATTGATAAAGGACACACGAGATATGAGGTAGCAGAGATCCAAGATCGACAACGCCAGCCTACAGAGCAGACCTGCTGACAGGTATCGATGCTTACCTTTCAAGAAACGAAAGCGGGACAAGGTATGGCTTTGAATTCCAGAAGTTTATAGGCGTTTTCTGGTCTCAAAAGAGGTGAGACCAGCGTCTAATAATATTTGAAATTGACAAAAAACGTGGAGATTCCGTGTTTATTGGTGTTCATTCGAATAAAATAAAAAAATTGGCAGTTGAAAATAGATAACGGAAAGCTTTTAGCTGCTATCCTTACATAATTCTAGAAAGTAATGAAATTCCAAGCCATTACGCAACCTACATTCTCACAGGCCTAGTAAGCAAAGTAAACATTACAAAAGACAGAACTCACTATGGTAGCCTTCGCCTACCTGACAGCAGGCATAACCTACGTGGATTCCATGTATTTCAAATAGGGACTGAATAATTGTTGATAGAATGTAGTTTTCAGTATTTTTAATAGTTTAAAAAACCAAAGAATAATTTATACTTTGAAATGGGAATCAATCAATCAACGTTTTCATCGCTCCCTGGGAAGCATAGGTCTTCAATAGATACACGCAAAGTCTTCCTGTTAAGATCACCTGCGTCAGCGTCATCTATGTCTTTCTAGTTAAAGTAATACATCAGGGAGACTGACCTTGAGCTCCGTGCCAGTTTCCGTGAACACCTTAATGGTATTTCCAATAACTTCTACTCTCATGTTGCTAGTCCTTTTAATAATTCGATACCCCTGGACAAAACATATCAGATAACTGTCATGGACTCAAGTTTCTCCGATAATTGACACCGGGTAAAATTTGAGAATCGTTTGATTTTCCTTATGGAGCATGTAGCATAGTCGACAGTGAGCTTACTTGAGAATACTGGGATTACAGCGCGCCAGGATTCGAAATTACGGACGGACAGAAACAAATCCGGGCCTGATTCGTTTCTGGAACGACCGATCCTTTAGTCGACCAAGCTGTAAATGTGTACCTGACGCATGCGTTGTGGAAGGTATCTACAGCAAGGGAGGATAACCCTACCTCCCATAGACTGTGGCTTAGTTCACTTAGTCTAATTGTTGCCTAGGGACCCACCTTTACTTTTAACTATATGAGTTGCCTAAATCCTATATATATATATATCATCATCATGTAGCATGTCCTTTGTAGAACGTCGCTCCCATCACAGTCTGTCTGAAAGAAACTCGTTCCCTTGCCAAAATACCAGCTTCCGCCACTGTCATACTCAGGCACTCCTGGATATCTTGGTGCCATCGTCTTCTTGGTCTACCCCTTCCTCTTTTGCCTGGCACCATACCTTCCATCATCGTCCTCTCAAGACCGTTGTGTCTCTTGATGTGACCAAAGTATATATATTTGCAAAACCTTCACTTCTCATTCCACAATCTTTGACTTTCTGTTTCCCTTTCTTAATGCATTTCGTTAGTTCTATTATTGCTTATTCAATAATTTGTGTATACAAATATTTATTATGTGTGTGTGTGTTGAAGTTTGTTTATCTTTTGCAGCTTCATTTTTGTAGTTTTTGTGTAGTTTGTTCACGTGTCGTCTGTTATTGTCTGCGTGCAGTCATATTGACCCTGTCTTGTTTTGTCCAGTCAATTTTATAACTGACATTCTGTGGCTGATACTTTATTGTCACATCATGTTATGGTTGCGACATTGAACCACCAATTTTACATCGTGTCTTAATTTTGTTGTTATATTTTATTAGTCAGTTTTTGGTCTGTTTTTTTTTTTTTTGTCCATGACTAAAGTCTTGTGGCTGTAACTTAACTTAACGTCTTTATACTGGTTTAGAAGACTATGCAGCGTTTGTATACAGCCAGTTTCATTAACTTACGTTGCTCTAAAGGCTATGAGTATCCAATTTATTCTTAAATGCATTAATTGACCTTGCCTCCACTACCTCCTGTGGCAATGCATCCCAAGGATTCACCACTCTCTGACTAAAAAAATATTTCCCAATATCTAATCTGGACATCTCTTTAGTTAATTTGTAGCTATTCCTTCTTGTTCTTGTGAGTGGTTGTATTTTGATAAACTTGTTAAAGTCTAATTTATCCGTTCCTCTGATCATCTTTTACCATGTTTCAAATTACCTCGAATTCTTCTCATTTCTAGAAACTGTAGGCCTGTTTTTCTGAGTCTTTCCTCATAACTGTAAATTCTGGAATCCCACTATCAGCTTTGTCGCTCTTCTTTTGAATTCTTTCCAGCATGTTTATATCCCTTTTATGATAACTTATGTATCGTTTTGTCTTTGTCGTAGTATGATCACTGAGCCATTGACTATCTGTATTTTTTCCAACAGCTTTCCAAAGTTTTTTTCGCGTACCGGTAGTGATCGGGGTGGTAGCCTGCGAGACAACAGTTGTCGGCCCACTAAGAGCGTATAGAAACATCATAACATGTAGACATTGTTTCAGTTTGGCCTTAGTTTCGAACGATCACTAACGAGTACATTTTTTTTTAAACTACATTTTTGGTTAACGCTTTCATTTATATTTAGGGTTTTTTAATTTTATTTATTTTTTTGGTGGCACACGTTTCTTGCTTTTAACAACTACCTTATTGTTTCTGGCACATTGCCCTGTGATGATAAATGTAATGGCAAAACATGGACAGCAAATAACCAGGATTAAACTAAAACGAATACACATGAATGAATAAAGGAAACATTGAAAAAAACTGCCTTTTACGGTAACATCTTTTGAATGCCGTGTTAAATGAGGATCACAATATAATATATTATTAGCCATCCCTTCCCACCCCCCTGCCCCCCCCCCCACCCAACCCCACCCCACCCCACCCCATATAGTATACCTACAAAATGTAAATTATCTAGCTTGTCATGAAATCGATTAAAATTTAAGAAATAGAAGAGCCAGCATTCGGATAACCTGCTTTTAATTAACACGATAAGGAACTATTTCGATACATAAATTTGTATAATTTATTACAAATTTGAGATGACCGAAAAGAAATGGATAAATCTCTGCCGGTCTGTCACTGGAAAGTTTGAGAATCATTGGTTTTGAAATTGTTCAATGTTTCTGTTCTCTGTTGCTCATATCTCAGGTGTTCTATTTATAAGTATTACATTGGATTGTAGTCACTTCAGCAGTTGCATGTTGGTTCTTCTGTTCAAATGTAACCGGGGTTCCTACAGTTTTCTTCCTTGTTGTATCGTTTTCCCTTACTGTAATTCCGGTACCAAATTTCATCATGGTAACTTGATTGTGATAGACCCT